>SZWC01019406.1:21995-37917 GCA_023375785.1 Penium margaritaceum | reverse complement strand
GTTGCATTCTCTGTATAGCACATGTAGGAATGTGCTATTGTGCACAACCCTCTGTGGTTGTTGTTGGCTATAGTGACTGTGACTTGCTACACGACACAGGTGTAGTTGCACAGGATACATCTTTCTTGTTGGTGGGACTGCTATGTCTTGTAACAGTAGAAAACAGGGATGTATTTCTTGTAGCTCAAGTGAGGCCAAGTACATGGCACTCGGTGCAGGTATGTGTGAGAGCGTGTGGTTTTCCTACTTGCTGCAGCCGTTGCATGTACCTATCCACTGCATCATCCTATGCTATGATAACCAGAGTAAAAAGGCAATAGCTGAGCAAGATGGCATGCATTATTCTCGCACAAAGCACGTCAACATTGAGCATCACTTTGTACACGAGTACTCTACTACCAGAGAATTTCAGGTTGACAGGGTTGATGCTCATCAATAACGTGCAGACTGTCAAACCAAAGCACTCAGTAGTGGCATTTTTAATGCGGCTGTGCTTGCTTTTGACCTGTGGCACACTTGTGATATCCCTGATTGATGTGAATACGCCTTTCTCTTGCTCGTGATTTTTTGTCTCCTTGTGCATGGGCTTGTGTTTCCCTTGCCCTCATATGTGTGCAGACTGTTCATTTGTAGGTCATGGAGGAGTGTTGTTAATGGGGTGTAAGACTTGGAAGTGACCTCTTGGCTTTTTCCACAGACACACTATCACTATAGGTGACATATCTTAAGTGAAGCTCTCAAATGCAGCATTGACGTACACCCTATGGACTCTACACTGCCGATGTCTCAGCCGAGAGCAAATGTGGTGCCTTCAGCATCCAACCAGGATGTGTTTGAGTGCTTGATTGCTGTGATCAGCATAATTTTCTTGGCTTTTGTTTTGCATGACATGGAGAAAAACATGAAAGAGGGCATGCACCCACATCTGCTTGTTGCTGATGTGGTGACTGTTGTTTTGGTCCTACATGCCTAAAACAGGTAGTTGCCGGGTTGCTGATCCTTCCTGACCACACGGCTGGTTTATTCCAGCGTGTAGACACCACCGGCAACAATCTTGCTGCCCAGTCCGGTTCGATTCCAGGGTGGCATCCGCCCCCACGTTGAGCATCTCCAGGGTGGCCTGGTTTACCGGCTCTATGACCTTGCTGTCCTGTTACCCACTACAAGTACTTCTCTTGTGAGATTTGTTTATCCAAGGCAAGTTATGGTTTCTCCATTCCATGGCATTGAGTGTGCAGTCCCTTCCATGCTTGACACAAGCACCACTCTAGCAACCTTCGCTACCTACGCTAGAACTCCCAAGACCCCATGCTTCACTCTTGTTTGTATTCTTGTATGTATGCGCTCAAAAGTTCTGACACTTATGGGAAAATTACCTACTGTTAACTACAGATTATCCAGTTTTCCCCATTCATAGAAAATTTTTATGCTCAGCACCTTCAACGCGTGAACCATACATGTTCTTCTCAACAGCGTAGTCACCATGTACATTCTAACAGGTGGATGAGCGGCTCGGGAGTGTTTTGGCGGTACAGTAGCTTCCAGTCATGTAAGCTATATGTAGGCTTATGAATTTCTACCCAGTCTATGGCCCTAAACCGAAGCACTGATTCAAACTCTGATTCTATGGTTCATGAGTCTTCCCTCTCAAACAATTACTTTCAAGTGATTTCACAAGTAGGAGGGAAGGGGCTCGAGGGGGGTGAAGGGGCACTCTGATTTTGCTGTTGATGCTATTTCCTTGCCAGTTTGGCCCGCCAGGAGGAAGCACAGCAAAGGGGTCTACATGCCCTTGCAAACTCTTGCGATTATGCCAGCACGTTTTTTCAGGAGAATTGGAAACGTCATCTGCCTTGCCAAAGTCTCATGGTCTTATCCCCCTGTTTGCCTAGGTGGTGGGATTCCCAACGTCTGGGAAACGTCATAACTGGGGTGAAGTGAAGAATCAAACAAAATGCTCACTGTTAGGACGTTTATTCTAAAATATGAAGAGTTGAATGAAAACTTCTTCAGAATCTGTGCTCGAGGAGGAATGTCAAGCCTGTCCAAAATGTCTCGATTTCCAACACGCCGCTTCGTACGGTAGGCACCCTATGGAGGGTGGCCAGCTGGAGCCAGTTTGGCATCCGTACAATGAGGTTTTTTTCCCGTCAATTGTGGAAGTGAACACCCGCAAAAATCACGATCACGGCAGTCAAATCCCTCTGACTTGTGATGGGTCCTTCCGAATAGAAAAATCACAAAAGATTCATAATTCACGGGAAAATTGATGAATCCATAGAATCAATAGCAAAATCTGAGCACCATTTCACCCCCCAAATCAGCTAAATGTTAACTTTGATTCCTACGAGCTTGCTGTTCATATTCGATGGAAACTAATCCCGATTTCTTTGGCAGGACGTCATGCCTATGGCCCTGAACCGATGCAATGATTTTGATTTTGATTCCATGATTGGGAGGCAGGGGGTGGAATGAAAAAACAATAGGGAGAACTTGCAAGATTTGCCAAATCCTCCAAGAATAATAACAAAAGTGAATGATCAACGAAATAGCTCTAGCTGATTCATCGTAACTCTATTCCGATGTTGGTCTACGTGGAAGACTTCCTGACATGTGGAAAACGTCTTATCTGTGGAAACGGCAATAATCCGCCGGAAAGCCATTCATCTGGGCATTTATCTGAAGCTAAGTAAGAACTATACTTCACCAAATCCGAACCTACATCAACGTGTGAAGTTAAGCTTTCTTTCCACATCGATCATGGTAACATAACACGGAATTTGGGGAGTTTCACTGTGCGGGAGGGATGTCGCATTGCTATCCAGCAATGATATGTGCATGTTTTGCGACACGGATGAATAATGATAATCAAGACAGACGTCCATCAAACTCGGACATCAATGAGTGCAAACTGAAAGATTCCAAGATGCAGTCCTGCTGATTAAAACTGTTTCCATCCTCTACGTAGAAATGTTGAAAAATCAAAGGTCGAGAAGGAAACCAATGAAATCACAGAATGAAAATCACTATCAATGCATCTGTTCAATGCCTATATCTATGCCGCGTAGCATGCACTGTAAATAACATGGGAGATTCAACATGATTGGAATTCAGAAGGGTTTCCGGTTAGACCAAACATTGTGCATTACATTTCTTTGTTATGTATTCAGTCGTAATTAAAAAACAAACATCTTCTTTATGGGATTTTTTTAATGATTCCAGCCGTACCGTAGAGAAGAAGTTAACCAGAATTTGCAAACCATGCCACGTAGGCTAGAATCGCTCATAAATCAACAAGGAGCAGTGGATTTCTTTTCATTCCACTTGTAATTTTGCAAGCTGTTTTTGTTATGCCAAGCGGAATGTGGATGGTTCACATGCATGAGGTGTGGAGCAGAAGATGATTAAAGGAACTTAGTGATTTGCATAACTTGTATTTAGCACTAAATTTACTTCAATGACAAGTGTCGAGCATGTCGAGCACATGTGTACAATAGCAAAAACCACAATGAGGCATACACTGGATCTTGGACAATCGAGTCGAATATGCACGCAATG
Organism: Penium margaritaceum; assembly: GCA_023375785.1. Classification (NCBI taxonomy): domain Eukaryota; kingdom Viridiplantae; phylum Streptophyta; class Zygnematophyceae; order Desmidiales; family Peniaceae; genus Penium; species Penium margaritaceum. The sequence continues at coordinate 34,359 of SZWC01019406.1, read as the reverse complement.
TCGCATCGTAAGGAGGGGATTCCAGAAAATCCGTGGATGAGTTGAGGGGTTTTGAGAAAAACAACACGCGGTTTTGTAAAAGTCTCATGCCATTGAGAAGTCAACCGGAAAATATTGAAACATAGACACGGTTCATGATACTTCTGTCGAACCTTCTGGAAAACAGTCAAATGTGTCAGAACCTTCAGGAACAGAACATTGGAGGTCAGGGCAGGTGGCTACAATGCCATCGTCTGAACGGAACAAAAAATGTGAGGACGACACTCAATGGGCCATCCATGTAATGACAAAAACTTCCACTCACAGAGTTTAGAAACTAGTGTACGTCTAGGACGTAACACTTTCCTCCCTTTTAGTTGCGACACCCCGACGCGTTAGCATACGTAGGCAGGTGACACCTGTAGTAGCCGTCAATCAAATGATTGTCGTCGTGAAAGTTGTTGTAGGGCTCCTAGCTAATTAACGTGGTATCACAGCCGTGCCACTTGACTAGATAGTTGGTGGCTTCTCCATGGCGTCGATTTCCAAGGATGTCTTTAATCAAGTACTCCGCATCCCCATCCACCTGGACTGGAGGGAGAGTTGCAACATCTCTGCCGGGGAATTTCTTACTTGGGTCCTGGTAGTGCTTGAGCTTTCTGACGTGGAAGACTGGGTGGATTGCCATGTTGTCTAGTAGGCAAAGTTGAGAGACAACTTGAGCATTCATTCGCTTGACCTCAGACGGACCCAAGCACCGGGGGTTGAGCTTTGTGAAGTCTTGTCCATGGATTCTGATATTCATTGAGATGATGCAATCGCTAGCACTAAACATGTCATTTCTATGATGTCAGTCCGCTGCTCTCTTCATGGCTGCTTGCGTCTTTGTGAGGGTCTGACGTGTTCCCTCCCAGACGCAGGAGAAGTCCCGTCGATGGATGTTGACTGCGGGAACATTTCTCTAGCTTTGTACTCCTTCTGGTGTGGCAGGGAGCTTATCGTAAACCACCTCAAACAGATTTTACCCCTTACAATGGAAGTTGCAGAGTTGTATGCGAGTTTGGCGATCGACACTTTGGTCATCCAATCAGTGCCGCGACTCGCATATAGTGCAAGACAGTTGTTTGAGCGTTTTATTGGTCTGTTTGGTGTGCCCGTCAGTTTGAGGATGGGACACCGTGAATAGCTCAATCCGACTGTTTTAATGTAACATCTGTTTGTGCCATGAACGGCTAGTGAAATAGCTTTCTCTGTCGCTGATGATGGTACATGGCTGGCGGAGTAGCTGCATGATCTCATTTAGAATAAATTTTGTTGCTTGTTAAGATGAAGTGGGACATCTTGGAGAATCCGTCCGCCACCCTGAGGATGACATCATTTCCCTCCGGGTTGGCAGGCAAACCTGTCACAAAGTCCATGCTGATGTCATCCTACGGCTTTGTCAGAACGAGGAGTGGTTGGAGCGGCCCCGGTGGCCTTGTGTGACAAGATTTTTTCCATTGACAGATGTCACCTGATTTGGAGAATGCTGCCACAATGATCTACATTCCGTCCTACCATTATTGCTTTGCCAAAGTCGTGAGTGTCTTTTCCTCACCAAAGGTTCCACCTGAATTGATGTTGTGCCATTCCTCTAATAGCATCCCTCATTATGTTTAGTACCATGGAAGGACAGCTTGGCAAGTGAGTCAGCGTCACTAGCAGGGATCGTCAAAACACAACTTGGTTTCATTATACCCACCAAACTCCTTGTAACCATTCGCGAACAACCTCATGACCTACAGGTCTCTTTCAGCAAGCAACGAATTACTCTCTGCCATCAAGTCAGTTTGCTGAATTAGAACATCCGCTCAATTTTGTAGTCAAAATTAGACTCAAAGAACCCCATCCATCAAGTTTCTTGACATTTCATACTTGGCTAACTCTTCAGATGTTTGAGTGCGTGCTGGCTAGTGTGGACAGCGACACATCATTGGTATTCTAGATAGGTGTGCGATATCTTGAATGCATGAACGACCGCGAGCATCTCCTTTTCCTACACTGCATTGTTAGTTTCTGGTCTATGAATTCATTGCGACATTCACATGACCGGTTATTCTCTACCGTTGTTGTCTTGGAGAAAAACGGCTCCGATTGCTCAATCAGATGTGTCAGTGGCCATGACATATTCAACCATTGGATCAGCCAATCTTAGGAATGGTGCCAAGGTCAGAGCGTATCTCAAAGAGTTAAACAATTCATGTTCACTATCCTCATAACTCTACTCGGTAGTCTTACAAGTTAGATATGAGAGAGGCGCTGACATCGCGGCGTAGTCCTTGGCAAATAGACGGTGCTAATCACAGATTCCCAAAAACACCTAGTCATCCCAAACATTGGTTGGCGTCGGAGAATCAACGACTGCCTCCACTTTCATCAGATCCATGGTGATCTGTCTATGGCCAATGATGTGGTCCAAAAACTCAATGGAACGGTGACAGAAGTTGTATTTTGGGAGTTTCCGTACATCTTATCCCTTTGTGTAATCTCAAAACCTTTTCAAAAATGTCCATTATGCTCCTCCGGAATACGGCTGTACAACAGGTGGTCTTTCAAATACATGACGACAACAAAGTTGTCAAGGTACGACCAAAACATGTTCTTCATTGATGCCATAAATACAATTAGGATTTTTGTGATTCCGAAGAGCATGACCGTGGACTAGAAGTATCCGTATCTGATGTGGAACTCTGCCTTCTTGACTTCCGTATAAGATACACAGATCTAATGATAGCCACTAAGTAGGTCGATGCTGGAAAAATCCTCGGTCCGTAGAGTTGGTCAAAACGTTCATTTTCTTGCGAAAGGGGTAGCAGTTCTTGATGGTGCTGTCTTTCAACAATTGGTGATCCGTGCACATCCATATCTCACCCGTCTTCTTTTTTTACAGAAATCACAGGTGTCGTGTAGGGTGGATGGCTTGATGAACCCGTGACTAAGCATCTTGTCTAGTAGTTGCTTTAACTGGGTCTTCTCGTGGTCGCTCATACGACAGGTCCCCTTGACCGTCGGTTTGCTTCTGGTTTTTGGTCTATCTGGTGATCAACGCTGCATTACGGAGGTAGCTATCTAAGCAGTTCATTGGGAAAAACACCTTCTAAATCCTCGACGAGGGTTGCAAACTCCTCTAAAATGGTTGCAAACTTGCTAGTTGGCGAGGCAGATGTTGTTTTGTCTTCTACTATGATTTCTTTTACCTTCATGTTCTCCACGTGAACAAGCCATGATTGTGCTCCATGCTGTATGTATAGTTTGGCCAGGTCCTATGATACCGGCTTGAAGTTTATGACTGCTGCAACTTCCTTTTCTCCTTCCACCTTTGTTTCTTCCTGTAACCACCGCTGCATCGTGAGTCGTTTGATTAAATGCACGAGTAAATTTCTTCCATTCATCCCAGCATAGGTTACTCTACAACTCCACTTCACCTATGGATTACATTGGTAAAGGAAATCTCACCTGAGGATGATTATGTGGTCACTCGTTGGGTAAATCCTCTAAACCTTTACATTGTGCAGATGCACGCTTTGCGATTGCAGTGGTTAACAAAATCCATGGGTCTATATTCTTCCATAGATGGTTTTCCTCCAAACACCCCTAGTTTGGTCTTCAGATAAAAAAAAATCGAAACCATGTCATTTCTTACAAAACTGTTAGAAGCTCCTCCATCCAGCAGTTCCAGTACCGTAGTGCAACTTTTGCAACCTCTCGGTTGTACTCATAGCAATATTGCCAGTTGGTCGTCCTCATATTCCTCATCGAACTTTGCAGCCTCAGAAACTTTTGTGTACAACGATGAGAGCTGCTCAGATGGACAACGGTCGGCACATATACTTCCAAATGGAAAGGATGTTTGTCATTTACCCCTATCCTTTGCTGTTTACTGACTCCTCGTTTTTCTCTGTGGCTTCCCCTCCTTTTTGGCCCGTTTCTACCATTTCTTCCAGTCGTACAAGATGTGCCCCAACTTCCCGCAAGTTGAACATTGCCATTGATTGCATTGATCGATGGAGTCAATCTCCAAAAGAGACGAGGTTTCTCCTGACTATGACTTCCCTCCGCTACAATGTGGATTATGGCCTTGGTATTGCCATTCATTAAATTCTTTCATCGGAGAGTTGTGATTAGCATTGCCGATGTAATCTACAGTGATCATTTGCTTAAGGTTGTTCTGGATGCCAAACATGGATATTCCTTTTCCAATGTCATGCTTGAGGCCATTGTTGTAGTAGAAGTGGAGTTTGTCAGGGATGAGGTCACTGCCGGTGATGATTTCGTAGAAAGGCCATGCATGCTTTGCCACGCAAAATCAAGGCCGCGAGGTGGCCTTTCTTTTCATCGTTGCTGACCCCAGCAGTGGTGAAGTAGATTTCCAAGCTTTTCAGCTACATCCAAACCGTCCGTCATTTGGGGTTCGCAGGTTTGAATAGCTTAGGAAGTGCACGTTGAATTTGGGACTCGCTCAAAAGTTAAGATATCTCTTGGTGAGTACTGTTTCTTGCACATGCGCATTTTGAAGCTCCTCCATTGCCACGTTGCATTGTTGGAGCAGATGGATGTTGGGTGTTGTGACTTCTGGTACAGTTCTTCATTGATGCGAGCTTCTCAGCCGGTGCCTCCCTTTGTGCCAGGTTTCGTCCCGGTGGGCAACGGTGGAGGCAGAGAGTTGACCGACCCTGAGGATGACGGAATGAGAGGACCCCATTGGCGGTGTACTGTATAAAAACACACGTAGTGAGGAACACAAGAATACAGATGGAATTTAGAAAAGAGAGATGGTGAAGATACGCTTGAGGGAGTGGTTGTTTTGAAAGAATTTTTGTTCCAAACAACGACAAAGACAAGAGTGGATGAGCACTCTGGCCCACATGTGCGCATGGAAGCACCAATTAAACCAACATGTGTAATTTACTAACCCAGATGCAGGCTCCCAAAGAAGTGTTGGACATAATTGGTAGTCATATGAGCTCTTCGGTTGTCCAAATGTCAACCGAAAGAAACACCAAGTGCAGAAAGTAACACTCTATGTAGCCAGGTCACAAACAAGTGTGGATAGCACCTCTAAGAACGTGGCTCTTGGGAGCTGGTCACCAAGAAAACTCTAAAGAGCACATGAGGATGTACCTGATGAGGCTAATGGTGTTGAAGTAGCCGTCGGACCTCCCAGTATCCTAGCGAGTGAACAACCACAAGTCCAAAGGTCACCATGACTGATGTGCCAACACTCCTCCATGACCCGCAGACGCTAGTCAACACAAGGATCAAGGGTCAAAGGACAACGACGACGATAGCCAACAATGAAGGGAGCAGGTTGAAGTCACGTAAGATGGTGGGTGATGAGAGGACACCACAAGAGAGGTGCACAGGTCAGCCAGGGAAGAAGCATGTACAACGAGTCCAACATTGCAAGCTGCAAACTTGAACTTGCCACTTAAAGTTGTTTTTGTGAGAAATTTTGCTCGCTGCTGCTGCTTGTCAACACTTACGGTACAAACATCACCATGTGCAATGTGCTCATGCACAAAGTGATGCTCGATGATGATGTGTTCTGCGCATGTCTGACAAATGCCATCATGCTCTACGATGCGGGACGTGCTCTCCTCATCACAACAGATGGTGATGCAGCAGATGGGTTAGCGAAGCTTGTGCATGACACAGCACAACCACATGCTCTCACAAACCCCAACACCCAACACAGTTTACCAAGCCTCAATTGAGCTCCATGCTACACAATCATGTTAACCACTCTCATAGCAGACAACAATGCCTCCGAAAAGGAAGACGTAGCCTGACCGGCTACTCGCATCGCGATCGTGAGCACCATCACTGTCAGTGTAATAGTCAAAAGCCACCTATGGTTGTGCGCAAAAACATTAGCCAAGGCATGGATTGGACACAACATATCATTCAACGCGCAATAAAAGCCCCCAGATGAAGCTGACACAAATGGTGTAAGAACCGTGACAAGAAGTTCATAGCAAAGGCAACATATTCACTCGTTGTGTTTCAAAGGAAAAAGAGAGAGTCAATGACTCAGAGGTATGTTGTGACATCAACGGGATCCCAAAGACGAGCTCGGTCTGCTGACGGGAGAAGCCTTTGTCCAGCGGGTGTCATGGACGCGGACATAGTTAGAATTGTTTCTAGCAGGTCAACAAAACGATCTCCCAATGTTTTGATGTAACCAGCTCGATGCACGTTGAGCATGAAACACTGACGATCACGCTCAACCTCGGCTCTGAAGTAGCCGAGATCTTGAGGTTCCAACAATGGGGATTTTGTTTCAGGCCATACAAGGGCTTCCAAAGTTGCCAGACCCTGTCTTTGCCTTCCTCAGGCTATGGAGGCTGGACAAGATAGATCTCTTCCTTGATCTTGCCGTGTAAGGAAGGTATTGCTCATGTCCATTGAGTGAAGCTCCCCATTATTCTGAGTCCCATGACTTAACAAGGCCTTGGCAGTGCTGCATTTGAAAACAGGTGCAAAGGTGGCATGAAAGTCCACAGTAGGCACCTGGGAGAATCCCTTGTCTATAAGACCAGCCTTGTCTCATTCTACTAATCCATGGGGCCTCTCTTTCTTTCAAAATACCCAATGAGCTAATTTAGCCTCGTGACCAGGCAGAAGCTTCACCTTCTTATGAACCCCATGCTCCTTGATGGTGCATAGCTTGCTCCCAGGGTGCTGCATCTGCGGCTGAGCAGGCTTGTTTCCCAATGTTCGGTTCAGGCAGATGTGTCGTAGTGCCACTCGTAACAAGTGTGGTGGCTACTGAGGGATCTCGTAGAGTCCAAGTAGACTCAGTGGCCTTAATAGCACGGTGAAACTCCTCAGCAATGAGAGAATATCGAAGCGCGGTGTTAGGCTGCTCCATAGTTACCTCCAACCTGAGAGCATCAAAACCAAAGGAAGGCATAGCCTATGTGGGGTCAAGGAAACCACCGTGAGCTGGACGGGCAGATCGCATGGGCCCAAAGGAGCCAGCTGGCATGTAGAATACAATGAGGCAGAGACCGCAAGATTCTCAGACAACCTCTAGGAATGGAAATGAATGTTGATGATATAGGGGGCAACGAGGGTGCGACTGGGTCTGCTTGAGATGGGACCACGATGGGCAAGGAAGGCCATGGTGTTGGAACCAAAAGCAATGCAACAAGGCAGAATGTAGATGACAATGATACTAATGTAACAGGGGATGATACATGTGATGATGTAGATGCAACAAGGGATGATGCAAACGATGATAAAGATGCGATAGGGGACTATGCATGTGACGACATAGATGTAACTGTGGATGATGGAGGTGACAATACCGATGTAGTAAGTAGGGGATGATGCTGGTGAGTGGGGAGTGGGAAATAGAATACAGCCACTGCCGACGCCACCTCTCCCTAGACATGAGAAGGCCAGAAGCGAGGGAACAGAATGAGCAATATTTCGAGAGACAATACGCTCAGAGACTAGAGCAACACGAGACCTAACAACCCAACTACGCTCAGGGTCCCAGAAGCGCCAGGCCATGGACTGACATAAGACACCAAGGAAAGGACATAAAAAATCTTGAGGTGACAAGTTATCATTGTGTTGGTCCTCAAGGAGCCAAACGTTGGTGATGATTCCCCAGACACGAGCAAGGTGAAGGTCAGCACAATGGTCATACCACCTTTCAAATGGCGTGATATGACTAGGTGGTGGACCATGGGGTACACGGTTCCAAACCCACAACATGTAGGACATAGCCTCGAATGCAGGCAACGGTGGGAGGCTAGAATCGAGACGAAGGGCGTGAACACTGTCAGCTAGAGTGTGGTTCCAATATTCTGACACTCTGTTTTACTATGCTACATAAGGAACTAAGAACTCTAGATGGACACCTTAACACTAAAGGAAGAAGATTGTGTGGCCCATGAAATTCCCACCACGATTGGAGAAAAATATTAACAAATTACACTGACAAGTACACTTCACCTGGATAAGCCAAGACTCTATCGTTGGCCGGACATCTCTTTTCGGGCAAAGGGCAAGGATCTAGCAAATATGAGGGAAAAAAGTCAATACGACATAGCACATATCGCAAAACACCCCTCGAGAACTCATCATTAACAGGATCCATGACATCCGCATAGACAAGGACAAGGGGATAATGTGTGCAAGGTCTAATATGGAAAAGAATGGAAGGTAAATTATGCTTTGTGTAAAATCAAGGCAATCAGTAGTGCATGGTACACGAAAGGTGCTTGGATCAAGGCCAATGGCAGGCTAAAGATGACGGAGGTTGTGGATAGCGACAGTATGCATATGACGCAGGCGGTGATGGAGTAAATGTTTGTGTTGAAGGGAGAGGGAGGGAGAAACATGCACATACACTACAACAACGGCTTCCGGAGACGGGGTAAAGAAAGGCATGTGATACAAGTTTTCACAGCATCAATCGTGCAAGAAAACACCGTAAGATGATTGTAGTGATACCGTGCCAATGCCTGAAGGTGAGACAAACTCCATTTCCTCTTCGAGGGCAGTGACACACAGCAAGCTAATGTCAAACACAAGAACAAGAAATACATCCGATAGGAAAGGTGTTGTTCTTCTATGCCCCATGGCCACTGCTATGGGTTGACGGACAGGTTGGGCATGCACTGCTCCCTTGGAGTAAGTCCCCCAAACCTTGTTCGTGGTGCAAGACCAAGCGAGACACCAGAAGTGTAGCGCAACGGATAGCATGTTGGACTTAGGGACAACAGGTCCTGCGATCGAGCCTTGATGTGCGCAGGAGGTTTTTCGACCTTCTAGCACAGGGGAAGTTTCTTAGACATTTCTCCATGCATGAGGAGAGTGCGCCACTTGGCGGTCAGTGGATGCGCCAATTGGCGGACTGGTGAGGTGGTGTGGAGTGACCACCCCAAAAGTGTCACTGCCCACACACCTTAGAAGCCAGGCCTAGGACTATATGTACCAGGCTCATTCCTCATTGTAATTACACAATCTGGCCTTAGATGCTCCTCACAGAGTTGTCCAACTAAGGAACAGTATAAAGAAGACACTGGTTGGTCTAAGCCCCAGGAGTTAGTCTTTGACTAGCACCTCGCGCGAAAGTGACCAAGTGTTAAGTGGACACAGTTGCTAGCAAGTGATTGTCTAGGAACTGCTCAGTGTGGAACCGTGATCCTGAGGGTGATATCTTCTCCTAGCTGAAATACTAGGAGCGGACGGCAGGTGCTATTGTGTCGGCCCTGTTTTTTAGTCCGTTTGCCTCAGGCCGGTTGACAAAGGGTTATGGGCCCACACTGACCAGTTGTAAGGCACGCTTCACTCAACTCTGGTACGCTCTCTCCAGGTGCACACGCCGGCTCCATCAACTCCATCAGCTCCATCAACTTCATCAGCTCCAACGGCTTGGTCTGCACTTAGCACACAGGGACTAAGGACAAGCTCTGCCCTTGGAGGCACGACCCTTGTGTCCCAACCAGGACAAGCTCTGCCCTTGGTGGCAAGACCCTGGGTGTGTTGGTGTAGATATAGTCTCTGTCTGCAGGTGAACATCGGCTGGAGGGGTAAGCAACGGATCTACATCCTAAAACCGGTAGCAGACATCAGCTAACATCAGCCTACATCGGCCTCAACGCAGCAAAGACGTGGGAAGCAGACAAGAGCAACAAAAATGGTTGACCCATCGGGAGGAGTGGGGGCTGCCGCAAGGCAGTCCTCAAGCTCAACAGTGGCTACCACAGGGCAGACCACTGGAGCAAATGTGAGTGCTATGTCACTGCCGCAAGGTCTTGGACCCCTAGGAGGAATCCCCATTTTCGAGGGGATTGACTTCCCCCTTTGGAGATGGCAGTTAGAGCTGGTGATGAAAGTGCACGGCTTCATCAAGCTACTGAAGGGAGAGGAGCAGGTTCCCGCGGAAGGCACATCTGAGCATGAGGCTTGGATGGATCGAAATGATATTGTAATGTCATTCCTCAGCAACGCGATAGCCAAGAAGTATGTTCCCATCATTGTCGGGTACACGCTGGCTTCCAAAGCTTACGACAAGCTCAAGCGCGTGCACCAATCCACCTCCCTCGCGAATAGATTATTCATCCTACAACGGCTGATCAACATGCGGGTGAATGAGGGCGAATCAATCCCCGATTTCCTACAGGAGTTTGAAGGACTCCTTGGCGAGGCTCGCCAGATGAACTGGGACCTTGACGAGAACATGCAAGCCATGATCCTCCTCATGGCGCTACCGGAGAGCTGGAGTCCAATGATCACCGTCATGGGCGGCTGGAAGGAGGATGACCTGACGTACATGGCAGTGTCCGAGTACGTGCGAAACGAGGCCATGCGCCGCAGCGGAAGTGAGGCTAACTTCTCAGCCTATGCCGCACGCTACGGTGGCCGCGGGAGCAAAGGGTCAGCCTCTGGTCAGAAAGGCGGCAGCGAAAGCGGTGGCGGCGGAGGCAACAATGGCGGCAAGGCTCCCAAGCAACAGGGTAACTGCCGCAACTGCGGCAAACCTGGGCACTGGGCAAGAGAGTGCAGGTCGCCAAAGAAGGAAGACGGCGGAAGCGATGGGAACAAAGGCAACAAAAAGGGTGGCAAAGAAGCCACCAACATGATGGTACAGAGCACGCCTCCAGAAAAAGGAGCGGCGCTGCTCAGGCCAGGAGCTTTTGGGCTCGACTCCGGCACCGATCATCACTCCAGCAACGACCAGGCTGGATTTGTCTCCATCGGCCCCACCGATCGGCCGTTGAGATGTGCAAACGGCAGCGTCGTCAATGCAAAGGGCGTGGGAGACAAGTTGGTGAGCATCAACCTTAATGGTGCAGAGAAGGATCTACGGCTACGTGACGTGGTCTACATGCCCTCCTTTGCGGCAAACCTTATGTCCGTGTCAAAGATAACGGACAACGACATGACAGTAGTGTTCACACAGAAGAAGGCGGTCATCGCCAGGAACGAGGACATCAAGGTCCTCTATGCCAACAAAGATCTTGTGGCACAGGTTCCACGGGTTGACGGACTCTACGTATTGTAGACAATGGTAGCAAAGACCTTGGAAGACGAGGGTCATGCGGGTGTAGCAGAGGCAGTGGTCTCGGCACCAATACAAGAGAGCACACCAACAAGAACTGAAAAAGCATCCTCTGCCGCAAAGGACGAAGACACTGATCTGTGGCACAGACGCTTTGGGCACGTTGCAAACAGCACGCTCCAAGTCATTCAGCAACAACAGCTGGTCCGTGGCATGGATGGTTGCAAGAAGGATGCGGTTGAGTGTGGTAGCCTGTGTGAACCTTGCCTCCAAGGCAAGACCAAGCAAACTCGCTTTGAGTGCAATGGTCGCCGCGCAAAATCAGCCCTTGACCTGATTCACACCGACGTGTGCGGACCCTTTCGCACGGCATCAAACGGTGGTAGCAAGCATTTTCTGACCTTCATAGACGACCACAGCCGCAAGGTGTGGATCTTCTTCCTCAAAACAAAGGGAGAGGTCAGAGAAGAGTTGCAGGAGTTTGTCGCCATGGTGGAGCGGTAGACCGGAAAGAGAGTCAAAGGGATGCGGAGCGACAACGGCGGAGAGTATGAGGCATGCAAGGGCTGGTTGCGGCAACATGGGATCAACGACCAGCCCACAACACCTTACACGCCGCAGAGCAATGGTGTTGCCGAACGGATGAATCAGACCATCCTCGGCATGGTGCGTAGCATGCTCTTCGATGCAAAGCTTCCACCGCGGTTCTGGGCAGAAGCGGCAAGAGCGGCATGCTATCTCGTCAACCTGACTCCTGCGGCTGCTCTGGGCAGGCGCAAAAAGAAGAAGGGAAAGCAACAGATGACACCACAAGAAGTTTGGTCAGGGAAGAAGCCGGACGCATCACACGTGAAAGTATTCGGCTGCACCGCATGGGAAAAGGTCCAGGCGGGTGAGGGTGCCGGCAAGTTGGATTCAAGAGCACGATAGTGCGTTATGGTGGGCTATGAGACGGCCCACAAGACATATCGCTTGTGGGACCTGGCAGGAAGAAGACTCATCACCAGCCGGGATGTCACCTTTGACGAGAGAAAACCAGGCAAGGAAGAGATGCTTGATCCCACGGAAGCTCCAAAACAGGGAGAGTGGTTGGTGCTGCTAGAGTCAGGAGATCAAGCTCCTGAAAACTGGCAAGTGGTGTCAGTGCGGCAGGCCGTGAAGAAGAGTGGTGTGCCAGGGGGAGCGGCTGCGCAGGCTGACGCAGCGGCGAGCTCCGACACAGAGTCGGAGACGTCCGAGGCCTCTGAGACCAGCTCGGAGGCCAGTGGCTCTTCAAAAGAGGAAAATTCAACTCCGGGGCAGCCAACACCACAGGAGCAACAGCAT
>SZWC01019405.1:10773-42835 GCA_023375785.1 Penium margaritaceum | reverse complement strand
ACGCTGTTGCACGCTGCTGCTACTGCTACTGCTGCTGCTGCTGCCGCCGCCGCCGCTGCTGCTGCTACTGTTGCTACTGCTGTTGTTGCTGCTGTTGCTGCGGCTGCTGCTGCTGCTGCGGCTACTGCTGCTGCTGCTGCTGCTGCTGCTGCGTAGCTGGTTGCTGCTGCACGCTGCTGCTTCTGCTCGCTGCTACTGCTCGCTGCTGCCACTATTGCAAGCTGCTGCTGCGTCGCTGCCGCTCGTGCACGCTGCTCATGCCAACGCGTGCTACTGCCGCTAGTGATGTTACCGCCGCAGTCGCTAGTGCTACTCTGCTCGGCTCACCGCCCCTGTGGCGTTCACGTGCAGTCGTTTCGCGCTCCCTCACGCTGCTGCCGGCGTGGCGCCATGTGGCGCGTTCTCTTTACGTTCCGCCCACTGCTGCTGCTTCTGCTGCTCACACGCCCCCCTGTGCTCTGATACCAAGTTGGAAATAACTTTAGGGCATGCAGGCCCATGCAAGAACGAACATGAGCTCTGTGTGTGAGTGCGATACAAGACGGCAAGAATTTGGCTAAGTCTGGAATGCTGAATATAAAGAACAAGGAGACAGTACAAATGAGCCCCTAGCGGGCTTGTATAGGGGCACCGGCAGCTAACCGCACCAGGCCCCGTCACCCCTGCTGAACCGAAATGACTCAACAGGGAGAACACACTGCATACACCACGAGAGCAACAAAGGTGGTCTCCTCGAGGCACCGGAACAGCTCGCCGAGTGCCCGGGTCTCGACCACCGAGAAAATATGAGCAGTGTCAAAACATCTCGAAATCAACGTCCAGACATCACAAACGGCTTTCCGAACGTCGGAAGCCCCACAACAGCCATCAGGTCTCCTCGTCGCACCGGTACAGTCAACCGGGTGCGCGGGTCTCAACCCATCGAGAAAACTCTCCTGCCTCCTGACAAGCCCACATGGCTGTCGGAACGCATCGACCGCGTCTCGCCAGCGCTGTCGTAGGTGCTGGAGAAGTCTCGGTGCAGTCCGGAGGCCCGTCGTGTCGTCACGCCCTCCTCTGCCATATACCCCGAATGTGGGTATATCGGTAAACTAGCAATGTCGGTCGTGACGGGTGGAAGCCACACAAACCAACAGTGTGTCGCCGTAGAATTTAGATGTGTTTTTGGGTGTATTGCATGTTTCCTTGTCGGTCGAGACCCGGGCACACGGTTGACTGTTCCGGTGCCTTGGGAGACCTCCATTGTGTGGGTTCATGTTCTATGACTTGTGTATTCTCCATTCGTTTCCTTTGGCGCGACGGGGATGACGGGGCCTGGTGGGCTAGCCGCTAGTCACCAGTGCATAGTCTCTTAGTAGGGCTCATTGTACTCCCTCACTTGTTTCTTAATTAATGCGTTCCAGACTTAGCCAAACTTTGGCGCTGTAATTCTCCCAGGGCGTGCATGCCCTAGACCAATCTGAGCACCGAGGACCATTTTCTCAGTGGTGTTATCTGTACTCGTTTATGACTTAGTCGCTTAGAGCTCCTCAATGTGCACTTGGTGCTTCTTTCGGTTTATTTTTCGGACAGCAGAGGAGCCCATACGACTGTCGGTTTCTGGCCAGCTGTCGTTTTAGGAGCCTGCATCTAGGTTGGACTGTTTTCCACCAGTAGGTTGGACTTGTGTGCTTCCACGTGCCTATGTGGACAAGAATGTATCCCAATACGTGTTTCTTGCTTGTTCAAACTTCATTCTCAACTGTCGTTACTCCAAGCACCCTACCCCTGCTTCTATTTGGAACATACCGAATTCAAAAGGTATTCCAGTAAAAGAGGTTCATCATTTTGATGAACAACACCAGTTTTACGCTGACATCAGAATACATTCCATGAAGAACAATTCAAAAGTCATTCTAATAGAGACGGTCCAAATTTCCTCCTAAGAACCCCTTATGAATAGCCTGTGGTTCAGTATCTCTGTTGTCTCTATATCGTTTCAGGCTTTGTCTGTCACAACGTGTGCTCTCACACAGTACACCACATTAGGTGGTTTTTTCATACCCTCATTTTCATCAGAGTTATAGAGAGACAAGGCCGCGCGAGCACCTGCAAGCACCACGCCTACACCTACAAATGCCTTGTGTGTGCCTACAGATCCCACGCCTCTGCCTACAAAGCTGGCGCTTGCACCTACAAAGCATCATGCCTGCAAATGCAAAGCGAGAACCTTTGCCTTCAAAGCCCACACCTGCGCGAATAAAGCACCATGCCTGTGCCTACAAAGCCCATACCTGCGCCTACAAAGCCTGCTCCTACGCCTACAATGCCCGTGCCTATGCCTACAATTCCCATGCTTGCACCTACAAAGCCCGCAACTGCGCCTACAAAGCACGCGCCTGCGCCTACAAAGTCGGCGCTTGCGCCTACAAAGCCCGCGCCTGCGCCTGCAAGGCCCACCTATGAGACTTCAAACCACACGCCTGCACCTACAAAGACCATGCCTATGCATACAAAGCCCGCACCTGTGCGTACAAAGCCCGTGCCTGCGCCTACAAAGCCCGTGCCCTGTGCCTACAAAGCCCGTGCCTCCTCCTACAAAGCTAGAGACTACATCTATAAAACGCGTGACTGTGCCTACAAAGTCCGCACCTGTGCCTACAAAGACCGCGCCTACACCTTCAAAGCCCGCGCTTGCACATAGAAAAGCCTGCTCCCACGCCTACAAAGCCCGAGCCTGCACCTACAAAGCCCGCGCTTGCGCCTACAAAGTCCCCGCTTCCGCCTACAAAGCTAGTGGCTGCACCTACAAAGATCACGCATGCGCCTACAAAGCCTACGCCTGCACCTGCAAAGCCCGCGCCTGCGCCTACAAAGTCGACGCGTCCACTTACAAAGCCTGCGCCTGTGCCTGCAAAGCTCGCGCATGAACCCTTGAAGCCCGCGCCTATACCTAAAAAGCCCATGTGTGCGCCTATGCAGCCTGTGCCTGCGCCTACGAAACCCGTGCCTGCACCATTGAAGTACACACTTGCGCATACAAAGCCTGCGCTTGTGCCTACAAAGCCCGCACCTACGCCTACAAAGCCCGCACCTGCGCCTACAAAGCTCGCGCCTTCACCTACAAAGCCTGCACCTCCACCTACAAAACCAATGCCTGCACCTACAAAGTTCACGCCTGCGCCTACAAAGCTTGCGCTTGCACCTACAAAGGCCGTGCCTGCGCCTACAAAGCCTGCGCATGCTTCTACAAAGTCAGCACCTGCACTTGTAAATCCGGCACCTACGCCTGCAAAGCCCACGCCTATGCCCTTCAAGCCCATGCCTGTGCCTACAAAGCCCTCGCGTGCGCCTACGAATCCCGTGCCTGCACCTGAGAAGCACACACCTGCGCCTACAAAGCCCGTGCTTGTGCCTAAAAAGCTCGGGCCTGCACGTACAAAGCCCGTGCCTACACTAAGCGAATCCGCGCTTGTGCCTACAAAGCCCTCGGCTGCACCTACAAAGTCGGTGCCTCTGCCTGGAAAGCCCCGGCCTAAGCCTACAAAGTCCACCCCTGCACCTACAAAGCCCGCACCTGCGCCTACAAAGCCCTCGCCTACGCCTACAAAGTCCGTGCCTGGGCCTGCAAAGCCTGCGCTTGTGCCTACAAATCCTGCAAATCTGCCTACAAGGCCTGGGCCTGCACCTATGGAGCCTGTGCCTGTACCTATGAAACCCATGCCTGCGCCTAAGAAGCCCATGCCTGTGCCTACAATGCCCGCACCTGCGCCTACAAAGCCCGTGACTACCCCTATGAAGCCCGCACCTCCGCCTAAGAGGCCCGCGCCTCCGCCTAAGAAGCCCGCGCCAACTCCTACATTACCCGTGCCTACACCTACAAAGCCCACGCATGCCCCTACCAAGCCCATGATTGCACCTACAAAACCTACACCTGTGCCTACCAAGCCCATGCCTGCGCCTGTGAAGCCCGGGCCTACCCCTACAAAGCCTGCGCCTGTGCCTTCAAAGCCGGGACCTGCGCTTGTAAAGCCCACGCTTGTACCTACAAAGCATGTGCCTTCACCTACAAAGCCCGCGCCTGCACCTAGAAAGCCCACGCCTACGCCAACAAAGCCCATGCCTACACTTACAAAGCCTATAAAAGCGCCTAGAAAGCTCAGGCCTGCGCATACAAAGCATGTGCATGTGCCTACGAACCATGCGCCTACGTTTGTAAAGCCCGCGCTTGTGCCTACAAAGCCCGTCCCCATGCCTACAAAGCCTGCTTGTGCGCCTACAAAGCCCCTACTAGAGTCTAAAAATCCCGCGTCTGAGCCTTCTAAGCCTGTGCCTTTGCCTACAAAGCCCGCGCCTATAATGTTCCACATGCGCCTACAACGCTTGCGCCTACGCCTACAATGCCCACGCTTGCGTCTACAATCTTGCACCATTGCCTACAATGCCCGCGCCTACGCCCTCAACGTTTGCACCTTCACCTACAAAGCCCACGCCTGCGCGTACAAAGCCTGCGCCTATGCATGTAAAGCAAGTACCTGCACCTACAAAGAGCTCGCCTGTGCCTACAAAACCAGCGCATGTGCCTAACAAACCTGTGCGTGCACCTGCAAAGCCCGTGCCTATGCCTCCAAATCTAGCGCCCTCGCCTGCAAAGCCTACGCTTGCGCCTAGAAAGCCCGTCCCTATGCCTTCAAAACCTCTGCCAATGCCTGCAAAGCCCATGCGAGCACTTAAAACGCCTGTGCCTACACCTACAAGCATCGCGCGCGCACCTAAAGATTCCTTGCCTGCACCTACAAATCCCATGTCTGCGCTTACAAATCCTGTGCCTGCGCATACAAAAGACCGCGCCTGCACCTACAAAGCCTGCGCTTACGCCTACAAAGCCCCCATTTGCAGGTACAAAGCACCATGGCTGTACCTACAAAACCACTGACTGCGCATACAAAGCCCGTGCCTACGCCTACCAAGCCCACGCCTACGCATACAAAACCTGTGCCTTTGCCTACAAAGCCCGCGCCTGCATCTACAAAGGCCGTGCATGCACCAACAAAGCCCACGCCTACACCTACAAAGCCCACCTTTGTGCTTACAAACCCCACGCCTGCACCTACAAGCCCATGATTGCGCATACAAAGCCCGCGACTGTGTCTGCAAAGCGCGTCTGCGCCTACAAAGCCTGCGTCTCCACCTACAAAGCCCGAGCCTGCGCCTACAAAGCCCATGCCTGCATCTACAAACCACGCACATGCACCTACAAAGCCCGTGCCTGTGCCTAAAAACGTTGTGCCTGTGCCTACAAAGCCCGTATCTACGTCTACAAAGCCTGGGCATGCGCCTACAAAGTCGGCGCGTGCGCCAGATACGCCCGTGCCAGCGCCTAAAACTCCCATGCCTATGCCTACGGAGCCTGCACCTACGCCTACGAATCCGGTGCCTGCACCTACAAAGCCTCACGTGCACCTATTGATCTTGCTCCTGTGCCAACGAAGCCCACGCCTGCGCCTACGCCTGTGCCTATGAAGCCGGTGCCTGCACTTAGGAAGCCCGTGCCTGTACCTACAAAGTCCACGCATGCGTCCACAAAGCCCGCACCTATAGCTACAAAGCCTACACCTGGACCTACAAAGCCCGTTCCTTCACCTAGAAAGCCCACGCATGCGCCTTATAATGCCCGTTCCTGAGCCTACAAAGCCTACGCATGCGCCAACAAACCCCTCTCTTATGCCTACAAAGCCGGGCCTCTGCCTACAAAGCCCTTGCATGTGCCATCAAAGTCCACTCCTATGCGTACAAAGCCCACACCTCCACCTACAAAGCCCGCACCTACGCTAAAAATGCCCCTGCCTGCGCCTACGAGGCCAGCATCTGCACCTACAGACCCTGCGCCTGTGCCTACAAGGACCACACCGGGGCATGCAAAGCCCACGACTGTGCCTACAAAGCTCGCGCATGCACCTTCAAAGCCCACGCGTGCGCCTACAAAGCCAATGCTTGCACCTACCAAGCATGCACCTGTGCCTACAAATCACACGGATGAGCCTACAAAGCCCGCACCATTGCCTACAAAGCACCAAACCTGTGCCGAAGAAGCCCCCGCCTGCACCTATGAAACCTGCGCCTACACAGACAAAGCCCAAACCTACGCCTGCAAAACTTACACCTGCGCCTACAAAGCCCCCGCATCCACCTGTAAAGCCCATTCCTGTGCCTATAAAGCCCAACTATGCACCTACAAACCTCACGCCTATGCCTGCACAGCCCACGCTTGTGCATGTAAACCTTGTACATGTGCCTACAAAGCTCGCGCTTGCGCCTGGAAAAGCTCGTGCCTCCACCAAAAAAGCCAGTTCCTATGCCTACAAAGCCCACACCTGAGCCTATAAAGCCTGCGCCTACACCTACAAAACTTGCACATATGCCTACAAAGCCCACGCCCACGCCTACGAAGCCTGTGCATGTACCTACAAAGCCCTTGTCTGCGCCTGTAAAGTCCACGCCTGCACCTACAAAGCTTATGCCAATGCTTGTGAAGCCCGCGTGTGCGCTTACGAAGCCCGCGCCTGCGCCTTTGGTGCCCGTGTCTAAGCCTATGAATCCCGCAACTACACCAAAAAAGCCTGTACCTGACTAACAAAGTCCGTGCTTGTGCCCATGAAGCCCGTGCCTACGTCTAAAAGCCTGAACCTGTGCCTAAAAAGCCCACGCCTGCGCCTACAAAGCCCGTGCCTGCACCTACAAAGCCCACGCATGCGCCTACAAAGCCCACCTTTGCGCCTACAAATCCCACGGCTGCAGCTACAAAGGTCACGCCCGCGCATACAAAGCGTGCGCCTGTACCTTCAAAGCCCACGCTTGCACCTACAAAGCCCGCGCCTCCACCTACAAAGCCCGAGACTACACCTGAAAACCCCGTGTCTATGCCTACGAAGCCTGTTTCTGTGCCTACAAAGTCTGTGCCTCCACGTATAAAGCCCGTGCCTGCACACGCCTGCGCCTACAAAGCCAATGCCTCCTCCTATAATGCCCGAGCCTATGCCGACAAAGCCTGCGCTTGTGCCTAAAACTCCCATGCCTGCGCCTACTTAGCCCGCACTTGCACCTGCAAAGTCCGCGCCTGCACCTACAAAGCCTACACATGCACCTACAAAGCTTGTGCTTGCACCCACAAAGCCCACGCCTGCACCTACAAAGCTCGTGCTTGCGCCTACAAAGCCCGCGCCTGCACCTACAAAGCACGTGGCTACGCCTGTGAAGCCCACAGTTGAGCTTACAAAGCCTGTGCCTACGCCTACGATGCCCATGCCTACGCCTACAAATCCGTTGCGTACAACAAAGACCGTTCCCACACCTATGAAGCCCGTGCTTGCACCTAAAAAGTCCCCACCTGCACTTAGAAAGCCCGTGAATGCACCTACAAAGCCTAGGCTTACGTCTTCAAAGCCCACGCCTGTGCCTACAAAGCTGACTTCTTCACCTAAAAACCCCTGGCCTGCACCTACAAAGCCCACGCTTGTACATACAAAGCCCGCGCCTATGCCTACAAAGCTCACAACTGTGCCTACAAAGCCTGCGCCTCCATCTATACAGCTCGAGAATCCACCTACAAAGCCCGTGCCTACACCTACAAAGCTTGTGTACACACATACAAAGTCAGCGCCTGCACCGAAAAAGCCTACACTTGTGCCTCCAAAGCCTCCGCCTCTGCTTACAAAGCCTACGCCTACGCCTACAAAGCCTCCGCCTCTGCCTACATAGCCCAAGCCTATGCCTGTGAAGCACATGCTTGCGCCTACAAAGCCTATGCCTGCGCCTTCAAAGCCCGCGCCTGCACCTACAAAGTCTGCCCTTGCGCCTACAAAGCCCACACCTGTGCATACACAGCCTATGCTTGCACCTATAAAGCCCGTGCCTGCACCTACGAAGTCGGCGCCTGCGCCTACAAAGCCCGTGCCTGCGCCAACAAAGCCTGCGCTTGCACCTTGAAGCTCGCGCCTGTGCCTACAAAGCCCGCGCCTGCGCATACCAAGCCTACGCTTGTGCCTAGAGATCCCGTGCCTGTACCTATGAAGTATGCACCTTTGCCTACAATGCCTGCGCCTGTGCCTACAATGCCCACGCCTGCACTTGCAAAGCCCAAACCTGCGCCTACAAAGCCCATGCCTACACCTACAAAGTCCGCACCAGTGCCTACAAAGCCCGCGCCTGCACCTACAAAGCCAGTGCCTGCAGTTACAAAGCCCATGCCTGGACCTGAAAAGCAAGCGCCTGCACCTAAAAAGCCTATGCCTGTGCCAATAAAGCCCGTGCCTATGCCTAGAAAGCCTGCGCCTGTGCCTACAAAGCCCGTGCCTGCGCCTACAAAGCCCGCACCCGCGCCTGCAAAGCCGACGCCTCCACCTACAAAGCCAGCACCTTAGCCTGTAAAGCCCGCGTCTGTGCCTACAAAGTCCGCTCCTGTTCTTAGAAGGCCCGGGCTTGCACCTATGTAGCCCGCGTCTGCGCCTATGAAGTCCATGCCTGTGCCTACAAAGCTTGTGCTTGCTCCTATGAAGCCCATGCCTACCCCTACAAAGCCTGCGCCTGCACCTACAAAGCCCGCGACTGCGCCTACAAAGCCCACGACTGTACTGACAAAGCCTATGCTTGTGCCTACAAAGCTCGCACCTGCACCTACAAAGCCCACGCCTGTGCCTACAAAGCCCGCGCCTAGGCCTTCAAAGGCCACACATGCACCTACAATGCCCGCGCCTTCTCCCACAATGCCCGGACCTATACCTCAAAAGCCCACGCTGATAAAAAGCCTGTGCATGTACGTACAAAGCCCGCTCTTGCGCCTACAAAGCCTACGTTTGTGCCTACAAAGCCGGCCCCTATGGTTACAAAACCCTCTCATGAGCCTATAAAGCCCAGGCCTTTGACTGCAAATCCCACGCCTGTGCCTACACGAGCGCCCCTGCGCCTTCAATGCCCGTGCTTGCGCCTACAATGCCCACGTCTGCATCTACAATCTCACACCTTTGCCTGCAACGCCTGCTCCTACGCCTACAAAGCACACACCTACGCCCTCAACGTTTGCACCTGTGCCTGCAAAGCCCATGCCTGCGCCTACAATGCCTGCCCCTATGCCTACAAAGCCCGCGCCTATGCCTATAAAGCCCACGCCTGCACCTGCGGAGCCCGCACCTACGCCTAAAAATCCTGCACCTACGCCTACCAAGCACTGTGCCTACGCCTACAAGACCTGCACCATTGCCTAGAAAGCACCACACTTGCTCCTAAGAAGCTTGCACACGTGCCTACAAAACCCATGCGTGCAAATACAAAGTACGGGCCTGCGCCTAAAAAACCTAACTCTACACCTACAAACCCCACGCATGTACCTACACAGTCCACGCATGCGCACACAAATCCCGCGCTTGTGCCTACAAAGCTCTTGCTTGTGACAACAAAAGCCCGTGTCTCCACTTACAAAGCCCGGGCCTATGCCTACAAAGCCAGTGCCTATGCCTGTAAAGTCCTAGCCTATGCCTAGAAGGCTTCTAGTTACGCCTAAAAAGCCCACGCCCGTGCCTTAAAAGCATGCGCTTACGCTGACAAAGCCCATGCCTGCGCGTATAAAGCCTGCGCCTGCGCCTATGCCTATGAAGCCCGGGCCTACACGTACAAAGCCCGATCCTATGCTTACGAAACCCACGCCTTCGCCCACGAATCCTCTGCCTGCACTTATGAAGTCTGTACCTTACCAACAAAGACCATGCTTGTGCCATTGAAGCCCGCGCATGCACCTACAAAGCCTGCACCTGTGCCTACAAAGCCCGCTTCTTTGCCTACAAAGCCCGCGCCTACGCCTACAAAGCCCGCACCTGCGCCTACAAACTCCACCTTTGCACCTACAAACCCCTTGCATGCACCAAAAAAACCCACACCTACGCATGCAAAGCCCGCGCCTGTACCTTCAAAGCCCGTGCCTATACCTACAATGCTTGCGCCTCCGCAAGCTTCTACAAAGCCCAAGACTGCATCTACAAAGCCTGCACTTGCGCCTGCAAAGCCCATGCCTGCGCCTGCAAAGACCACGCTTGCACCTACAAAGTCCACGCCAATTCCTACAAATCCCGTGCCTACACCTACAAAGCCCACACCTCCGCCTACAAAGCCTGAGCCTGTGCCTACAAAGCCCGCGCTTGCACCTACAAAGCCCACGCTTACGCCTATGAAGCCCACACCTGCACCTACAAAGTTTGCGCCTGCGCATACAAAGCATACGCCTTTGCCTATAAAGCCCACGCCTGCGCCTACAAATCCCAGGCTTGCGCCTACAAAGTTTGCACCTGTGCTTACAAAGCTCGCGCCTGTGCCCACAAAGCCTGTGCCTATGCCTGTGAAACCCGCACCTACGGTTACGATGCTCGCGCCTGCGCCTACGATGTCCACGCCTACGCATACAAATTTCGTGCCTGCACCAACGAAGCTGGAATCTGACCAACAAAGACCATGCCTGTGCATGTAAATCCCACACCTACGCCTACAAAATGTGTACCTGTGCCTTAAAAGCCCGTGCTTGTGCCTACAAAGCCTGCTCTTGTGCCTACAAAGCCCGCGCCTTTGCCTAAAGAGCTTGAGACTGCACCTAAAAAGCTCACGCCTGCACTTACAAAGCTCACACCTACGCCTACAAAGCCCTGGCCTATACCTACAAAGCCCGCGCCTATGCCTACAAAGCCTGCGCCTGTGCGTATAAAGCCCATGCCTATGCCTACAAAGCCCGCGCATCCTCCTATAAATCCAGAACCTGTGCTTACAAAGCCCACGCTTGTGCCTACAAAGCCCATGGCTGCGCCTACAAAGCCTGCGCTTGCACCTACAAAGTCCGCGCCTATGCCTACAAAGCCTGCGCCTGGGCTTATGAAGCTTGTGCCCGCACCTACAAAGCCGACGCCTGCACCTACAAAAGTCGGCGCTTGTGCCTACAAGGCCGTGCCTGCACCTACAAAGCCTACGCCTGTGCCCTTGAAGCCCGCGCTTGTGCGTACAAAGCTCGCGCCTATGCCTTTGAAGCCTGCGCTTGTGCCTACGAATCCCGTGCCTGCACCTATGAAGTGCATGTCTGTGCCTACAAAGCACGTGCTTGTGCCTAAAAAACTCGCGCCTGTTCCTACAAATCCCCCGCTTGTGCCTACAAAGCCCGTGCATATGCCTACAAAGTCATGTATACATCTATAAAGTCCGCGCCTATACCTACAAAGCTCGCGCATGCACCTACAAAGCACGCACATGTGGCCACAAAGCCAGCGCCTGTACCTATAAAGCCTGTACCTGTGTTTACAAACCGCGTGCCTACACCTACAAAGCCCGCGCCTGCACTTACAAAGCCCGCGCCTACACCAATAAAGTCAGCACTCGGGCCTTCAAGGCCCGTACCCATGCCTACAAAGTCCACGCCTGTGCCTACAAGTATGGAGCTTATGCCTACGCCTATGAAGCCCATGCATGCGCCAACAAACCCATGCCTGCTTGTTCAAAGCCCACACTTGCGCCTACAAAGCCCAGATCTCCACCTATGAAGCCTGCGCTTGTGCCTAAGAAGTCCGCACCTACTCCTTGAAAACCCTTGCCTGCACCTACAAAGTCCACACCTGCACCTACCAGGCCCGCCCTTGCGGCTACAAAGCATGCACTTGTGCCTGCAAAGCCCATGCCTACACCTATGAAGCCCACGCCTACCCCTACAAAGCCCGCGCTTGAGCCTACAAAGCCCACGCTTGTGCCTACAAAGCGCACGCTTGAATCTACAAAGCCTTAGCCTGCGCGTACAAAGCCCACGCCTGCACCTAAAAAGCCCATGCTTGTGCCTACAAAGCATGTGACTGTATCTACAAAGCCCGCACATGCGCCTATAATGCCTGCACCTTCTCGTATAATGCCCGCGCGTGCGCCTAGTAAGCCCACGCCTGCACAGACAAAGCTTGCGCATGTTCCTACAAAGCCCGCACCTACGCCTACAAAGCCCGCACGTGTGCATTCAAAGCCGGCCCCTCTGCCTACAAAGCCCACTCATGTGCCTACAAAGCCCTCACCCGTGCCTGCAAATCCCACGTTTGAGCTTGTAAAGTCCACGCCTTTGCCTACAAAGCCTGTGCTTGCGCCTACAATGTCCGCGCCTGTGCCTATAATGCCCGCACCTGCGCCTACAATGGCCGCTCTTATGCCCACAATGTCCACGCCTATGTCTACAATCTGGCACCTTTGCTATGGGAGTGTGTGCCCAGGGCACCGCGTTACATTTGGGTAGAAAGCCCGTGCCTGCGCCTACAACGCCTGAACCTATGCCCTTAACATTTGCGCCTGTGCCCACCAAGCCCAAGCCTACGTCTACAATGCCCGCGCCTGTCCCTACAAAGCCCGTGGATGCACCTACAAAGCCCCCCACTTGTGCCTACCAAACCCGTGCAAGTGCCTACTAAACCCCTGCGTGTGTCTACAAAGCCTACACCCGTGTCTACAAAGCTAGCACCCTCGTCTACAAAGCCCAATCTTGCGCCTAGAAAGCCCGCCCCTGTGCCTTCAAAACCTGTGCCAACGCCTGCAAAGCCCATTCCAGCACCTAAAAACT
This sequence comes from Penium margaritaceum, assembly GCA_023375785.1. Taxonomy (NCBI): domain Eukaryota; kingdom Viridiplantae; phylum Streptophyta; class Zygnematophyceae; order Desmidiales; family Peniaceae; genus Penium; species Penium margaritaceum. The sequence goes on along the minus strand of SZWC01019405.1, from coordinate 30,240 downwards.
CCGCACCTACACCTACAAGTAGTATGTCTGCACCTATTAATCCCTTGCCTACGCCTACAAACCCCGCGCCTGTGCCTACAATGCTTGTGCCTGCATGTACAAAGCACCACGCTTTTGCCTACAAATCCCACACTTGCGCACACAAAGCACCACGCCTTCACCTACAAAGCCTGTGGCTATGCTTACGAAGCCCGTGACTGCGCCTACAAAGCCCGCGCCTGCGCCTACAAAAGCCCGTGCGTGTGTCTACAACGCCTGCGCCTGCACCTACAAAGCATGCGCTTGTGCCTACAAGACCCATCCCTATGCCTATAAAGCCCGCGCCTGTGTCAACAAAGCCCAGGCATGTGCCTACAAAGCCGTGCCTAAGCCTACAAAGCCCACCTATGTGCCTTCAAACCCCACGCCTACACCTACAAAGCACACGCCTACGCATACAAAGCCCGTGCCTGTGCCTACACAGCCTGCACCTACACCTACAAAGCCCACACCTCCGCCTACAAAGCACAAGCCTGAGCCTACAAAGCCCATGCTTGTGCCTACAAAGCCCGCGCCTGCGACTACAAAACTTGCGCCTACACCTACGAAGCCAGTGGCTGTGCTTACAAAGCCCGCACATGCACCTACATAGTTGGTGCCTGCGCCTACAAAGTCCCCGCCTGCGCCCACAAAGTCCGCGCATGCGCCTTTGAAGCCCGTGTCTGTGCCTACAAAGCCCACGCCTGCGCATATGAAGCCTGTCCTTGCGCCTAGGAATCCCATGCCTGTACCCACAAAGCCCACACCTGCACGTACAAAGCACTCTCCTGTGCCTACGAACCCTGCACCTGCGCTTACAAATCCCGCGCCTGCGCCTAAAAAGCTTGTGCCTGTACCTACAAAGTCCGCGCCTACGCCTACAAAGCCCGTGCGTCCACCTGTAAAGCCTGCACCTATGCCTCCAAAGCCCACGCACGGGCCTCAAAAGCCCGCGCCTGTGCCCACAAAGCCTGTGCCTACAAAGCCCTCTCTTGCACCTGCTAAGTATGTGCCTATGCCTGCAAAGCCCGTGCATGCACCTACAAAGCCCGCGCCTACGCCTACAAAGCTAGCGCCTGCACTTGCACATCCGGTGCCTACGCCCACAAAGCCCGTGCCAGTGCTTACAAGGCCTGAACCTGCACCTATGGAGCTCGCGCCTACGCCTAAAATCCCATTCTTGTGCCTACAAAGCACATGAATACACCTACAAAGCCCGCGCCTGCGCCTACAAAGCTTGCCCCTAAGCCTAGGAATCCCGTACTTGCACCCACAAAGCCCACACGTGCACCTACCAAGCCATCGCCCGCACCTATGAAGCCCACATATGCGCCTATGAAGCCTGTGCCTGCGCTTACAAAGCCCGTGCCTGCACCTACAAAGTCCATGCCTGCACCTACAAAGCCTGTATGTGCACCTATAATGCCCGCGCTTGTGCCTACAAAGCCCGTGCGTGCGCCTAGAAGCCCGCACACGAGCCTACAAAGCCTGTGCCTACAAAGCCCGCACCAGTGCCTACAAGCCTGCGCATGCACCTACAAAGCCCGCGCTTGTGCCTACAAAGCCCGCATCTACGTCCACAAAGCCCGCGCCTGCAGCTGCAAATTTGGCGCCTGCGCCTACAAAGCCCACGCTTGTGCTTACAAGGCCCGAGCCTGCACCTATGGAGTCCGAGTCTGCGGCTACGGCTACGAACTCATGCTTGTGCCTACAAAGCCAATGCATGCACCTACAATGCCTACGTCTGTGCCTACAAAGCTCACGCTTGCGCCTATGAAGCCCACGCCCATGCTTAAGAAGCCCACGCCTAATCCTATAAAACCTGTGCCTGCACCTACAAACCCCATGCCTACACCTACCAAGCCTACGCTTGTGCCTACATAGCCTACACCAGTGCCTACAAAGCTCGTGCCTGCGCCTATGAAGCCCGTGCCTACCCCTACAAAGCACGTGACTGCGCCTACAAAGCCCGTTCCTACGCTTACAAAGCCCATGCCTACGCCTACAAAGCCTTTGCATGTGCCTACAAAGCTTGCACCTACACCGACAAAGCCCATGCCTCTACATTCAAAGCCCCAGCATGCGCCTAAAAAGCTCGCACCTGTGCCTACAATGCTCGCACCTTCTCCTACAATGCCCACACCTGGACCTATGATACCCATGCCTATGCCTACAAAGCCCACGCTTGTGCCTACAAAGCTCGCACCTACACCTATGAAGCCAGTGCCTGTGGCTACCAAGCTCATGCCTACTCACGTGAAGCCCACGCCTGCACCTAGAAAGCCCACGCCTACGCCTACAAAGCCCATGCTTGCGCCTATAGATCCTGCGCCTACCCATACAAAGCCCGTGCCTCTGCCTACAAAGCCTGTGCTTGCGCCTAGAAAGCCAGCACTTGCGCCTACAAGGCCTATGCCTGCACCAACAAAGCCCGCGCCTGCGCCTACAAAGCCCGTGTCTGTGCCTTCAAAGTCCATGCCTAAGCCTACAAAGCCCACGCCTGTGCCTAGAATGTCCACACCTGTGCATACAAAACCCGGACATGTGCCTACAAAGTCCGCGCCTGCGCCTACAAAGCCCACAGATGCACCTACAAAGCCCATGCCTGCACCTACAAAGCTTGGGCCTGCGTGGGCAAAGCCTGCGCCTACGCTTACAAAGCCAGCGTCTATGCCTACAATGCTCGTGCCTACGCCTACAAATCTCACGCCTGCTCCTACAAAGCCCCCACCTCTGTCTACCAAGTCGGCTTCTATGCCTACAAAGCCTGCGCCTCCACCTACAAAGACCGTGCCGGCGCCTGCAAAGCCCGCGCTTGCACCTTCAAAGCCCACGCATTTGCCTATGAAGCCTGCGCGTGCATCTGTGAAGCCCGCACTTACGCCTACGAATCGTGCGCCTACGCCTACAAAGCACTATGCCTGTGCCTACAAAACCCGCGCTTGTGCCTACAAAGCACCACACCTGCACGTACGAAGCCCGCACCTATGTCTATAAAACCCATACGTGTGCATACAAAGCGTACGCATGAGCCTACCAAGCCCACACCTGCGCCTACCAAACAAGCGCCTGTGCCTACAGAGCATGCGCCTGCGCCTACAAAGCCCGCTCCTGTACCTACAACGCCCACGTCGGTGCCTACAAAGCCCATGCCCGTGGCTACAAATCCCGTGCCTGCGCTTACAAAGCCCATTCTTGCACCTTCAATGCCCACGCCTGCACCTACAAAGCCAGTGCTTGCTCCTACAAGGCCCCCGCCTCCACCTACAAACTGGCGTCTGTGCCTACAAAGCCCACACCTGTACCTACAAAGGCCACGCTGATGCCTGCAAAGCCCGCGCCTGTGCCTAAGAAGCCCATGTCGGCATCTATAAAGCTAGTACCTACGCCTACAAATCATGCACATGTGCCTACACATCACTGTATGTGTGCCTACAAAGTCCACATGTGCGCCTACAAAGCACCATAGTTGCAGCTACAAAGCCTGCGGGTGCACCTACAAAATCCATTCCTGTGCATACAAAGTCTACGCCTGCGGCTACCAAGCCCTTGCCTGCGCCTACAAAGCCCGCACCTGTGCCTAAAAAGCCTGCGAATGCCCCTACAAAGCCCACGCCTGCCCCTACAAAGCCCACCCTTGCCCCTACAAAGCCCACGCCTGTGCCTACAAATCTCGCATCTGCTGATACAAACCCCACGCCTGCGCCTGCAAAGCCCGTGCCTCCGCTAACAAAGCCTGCGCTTGTGCCTACAATGCCCGTGACTGCACCTACAGGACCCGCGCCAGCGTCCTCAACGTTCATGCCTGGCCTAAAATGCCTATGCTATACCTACAAAGCCCACGCCTTCGCCTACATTGCCAGTGCCTGCACCTACAAACCCCGTGCCTTTGCTTAAACAACCCGCGCCTGCACCAATAAAACATGCGCCTGTGCCTACAAAGCCCGCGCCCTCACCTATAAAGCCCACGCATGCGCCTTGAAGCCCGTACCTGTGCCATCAAAACCCGTGCCAGCGCCTGCAAAGCCCATGCCAGTGCCTACAAAGACCGCGCTGCACCTACAAGCACTACGCCTGCACTTACAAATGCCTTGCTTGCTCCTACAAACCCCATGCCTGCGTCTACAAATTCTGCATTTGTGCCTACAAAGCCTGCACCTGCGCCTACAAAGCATCGTGCCTGTGCCTAAAAAGCCCACGCCTACGCATACAAAGCACCACGCTTGCGCCTACAAAGCCTGCGCCTACACCTACAAAGCCTCACCTGTACCTACAAAATCCGCGCGTGTGCCTACCAAGTTCGTGCCTGCACCTACTAAGCACAGGCCTGCCCCTTCAAAGTCCGTGCCTGTGCCTCCAAAGCCAGGTCTGACGCCTACAAAGCTTGTGCCTGTTCCTACAAAGCCCGTTCCTGCGCTTGCGCCTACAAAGCCCACGCCTGCGCCTTCAAAGCATGCGCCTGCGCCTACAAAGCCCACCTCTGCAACTACAACCCCCACGCGTGTGCTTATAAAGTCCGCGCACGCGCATACAAAACTCACTCCTACGCCCACAAATCCTGCGCCTACGCCTACCAAACCTGCGTTTGCACCTACAAACCTCGTGCCTGTGCCTACAAAGCACACATCTGCGCCTACAAACCCCACGCCTGCACCTACAAAGCCCAAGCCTGCACATACAAAGGCCGCACCTGTGCCTACAAATCATGCGCCTGCACCTATGATGCCCGTGCCTTCGCCTACAAAGCCCAAGCCTGTGTCTAGAATTCTTGTGCCTGGGCCTATAGATCCCGTGCTTGCACCTTCAAAGCCCGTGCCTACGCCTACAAAGCCCCCGCTTGAGCCTAAAAGTATACAAATTGCACCTTCAAAGCCCCCGCCTATGCCTCCAAAGCCCGCGCCTGCACATACAAAGCCCGCACATGCGCCTACAAAGCCTGCGCCTGCGCCTTTGAAGCTTGCAACTGCGCCTATGAATCCCATGGACGTACCTACAAAGCCGGCACCTATGCTTACAAAGCTCGTGCTTCCGCCTACAAAGCACGTGCCTTTTCCTACAGAGCCCACGCTTGCGCATACAAAGCCCGTGCCTGCACCAACGAAGCCCGCACTTGACCCTACAAAGCCTGCGGCTGTACCTATAAATCCCGTGCCTGCGCCGACAAAGCCCATGTCTGCACTTACAAAGCTCACGCATGCACCTGAAGAGCCCGCGCAAGCACCTATGAGCACGCGCTTGTACCTACAAAGCCCCCTCGTGCCTACAAAGCAAATACCTGCACCTATGAAGCCCACGCCTATGCCTGCAAAGCCCGTGCTTACGCCTGCAAAGCCCGCACATGCGCCTATGAAGCCCGTCCCTGCACCTACAATGCCCACTCCTACGCCTACAAAGCCCACGCCTGCACCTATTAAGCCCGCTCCTGCGCCTATGGAGCTTGTGCCTGCACCTACAAAGCCTGCGCCTGCACCTACAAAGCCCACGCCTGGACCTACGAAGCCACTTCTACACCTACACAGCCCACGCCTGCGCGTACGAAGCTTGTGCATGTGCCCAAGGAGACCGCGCCTGCGACTACAATGCATGTGCTTATGCCTACAATGCCCGCGCATGCGCCTACAAGGCCCACGCCTGCGCTTACAAAACCCACACTTGTGCCTTAAAAGCCCATGCATGTGCCTATTATGCCCACGCCTACGCCTATGGAGCCCGTTCCTATGCCTAAAAAGCCCACGCCTGCACCTACGAAGCCCATGTCTGCGCCTGCATAGCCCGCACATGTTACTACAAAGCCCGTGCATGCACCTACAAAGCCCGCGCCTGTGCCTACAAAACCCACGATTGCACCTACAAAGCCCGCTCCTGTGCCTTCAAAGCCTACACCTGTGCCTACAAAGCCAGTGCATGCACCTACAAAGCCTGCGCCTGTGTGAACAAAGCATGCTCCCGCACCTACAATGCTTGTGCCTACACCTACCAAGCCCGCGCCCGCGCCTACCAAGCCCACGCCTTTGCCTACAAAGCCCGAGCCTGTGCTTAAAAACCGTGCGCCTGCACCTACAAAGCCAATGCATGCGCCTAAAAGACCCGCATTTTTGCCTAAAAGGCTTGCGCATGCACCTAAAAAGCCCAGGCGTGTGCCTCCAAAGCTCGTTCCTGCACCTACAAATCCCGCACCTATGCCTACAAAACCTGCGCCTGCGTTTACAAAGCCCACGCTTGTTCCTACAAAGCCTACGCATGCACATACAAAGCCTGCTCCTGCGCCTACTAAGGTGGTGCCTACAGCTGCAAAGACCACACTTGTACATACAAAGTTTGTGCCTGTGCCTACAAAGTTCGCGCCTGTACCTACAATGCACGTGCATGCGCCTACAACGTCTGAGTGTGCACCTACAAAGTCTGCGCCTGCGCTCCTAACGTTCAAACCTGTGCTTACAAAGCCCGCGCTTGCGCCTACAAATCCCGAGCTTGCGCCTACAATCATCATGCCTGTGCCTACAAAGCCTGCGCCCTTGCCTACAGACCTCGTGCTTGCACCTAGAAAGTGTGCGGTTGTACCTACAAAACGTGCGCCTGTGCCTACAAAGCCCATGTGCTTACAAAGCCCATGCCAGTACATACAAAGCCCACGCCTGCATGTACAATCACCGCACGTGGACCAAGAAATCCCTTGCCTACGCCAAAAAAGCTTGTGCCTGCACGTACAAAGCACCACTCTTGTGCCTACAAAGCCGACGCCTACGCCTACTGAGCCTACGTGTGCGCCTACCTAGCCCCAAGCCTATACCAACAAAGTCTATGCCTGCCCCTATGAATCCCGCTCCTGCGCCTGCGAATCCAGCGCCTGTGCCTACCAAGCCCGCGCCTACATGTACAAATCCCGCGCTTGCACCTACAAAGCTCATGCTTGCACTTACAAAGCCCGTGCTCGTTCCTACAAAGCCTGTGCCTACGCCTACAAAGCCCATGCCTGTGCCTTCAAAGCCCGTGTCCGTGCCTTCAAAGCCTACACCTGCCCCTACAAAGCCCCGGGATTTATTGGCACAAGGAAGGGCTTCGTAGGCACAGGGTAAGCCCTGTGCCTACAAAGCCTGTGACTGCCCGTACAAAGCCCGGACCTGCACCAGCAAAGTCCACGCCTGCGCTTTCAAAGCCCACACCTACGCTTGCATAGCCCATGCACGTGCCTACAAAGCCTACTCCTATGCCTAAAAAGCCCGTGCTTGCACCTGCAAAGCACGTGCCTAAGCCTAGAATGCCCACACCTAGCCTACAAAGCCTGTGCATGCACCTACAATGCCCGCACCTGCGCTTACAACGCCCATTCCTGCGCCTACAACGTCCGCACCTGTGCCTGCAATCTCGCACCTTCACCTACATTCCCCGCAATGATGCCTACAACGCCCACGTCTGCATCCTCAACGTTCGCGCTTACACCTACAAAGCCCTCGTCTTCATTGACAAAGCCCGCGCGTGCACCCACAAAGCCAACTCCTGCACCTACAAAGCTCGTGCCTGTAACTACAAAACCCACTCCTGTACCTACAGAATCCGTGTTTGTGCCTACAAAGCCCGTGCTTGTGCCCGCAAAGCATGTGCCCTTGTCTACAAAGCCCGCACCTGCGCGTAGAAAGCCCGTGGCTGCGCCTTCAAAACCCGTGCTAGCGCCTGTAAAGCCTATGGCAATGCCTACATAGTCCACGCCTACACCTACAAGCACCCTGCTTGCACCTGCAAATCCCTTACCTACGCCTACAAACCTCGTGCCTGTGCCTACAAAGCCCACGCCTACGCCTACAGAGCCTGTACTTGTACCTACAAAGCATTGCGCATGCGCCTACAAAGCACGGCGCCTGCGCCTACAAAGCCCACGCTTGCGCATATGAAGCAGCACACCTCCGCTTACAAAGCCCGGGCTTGTGCCTAAAAAGCCCGTTCCTGCACCTATGAAGCCCCCGCCTGTGCCTACCAAGTTTGCGCATATGCCTACAAACCCCACACCTGCGCCTACAATGTCCGTGCTTGCACCTACAAAGCACGTGCCTTCCCTTAAAAAGCCTACGCCTATACCTACAATGCTTGTGCCTGCCCCTCCAAAGCCTATGCGTGTGCCTACAAAGCCCACGCTTATGCCTACAAAGCCTGCACGTGTGCCTACAAAGCCCGCGCCTGCACCTGTAAAGCCTGTGCATGCGCCAACAAAACCCAGCTTTGCACCTACAAATCCCACGCCTGCGCCTTCAAAGTCCACGCCTACGCCTTCCAAGTCCACGCCTGGGCATGTAAACCCCACGCCTGTGCCTGTAAATCTCACGCATGCGCCTACAAAAGCCCATGCATGTGCCTATAAAGCACGCGCCTGTGCCTATAAAGTCCACGCCTATGCCAGCAAATCTTGCACTTATGCCTACAAAATCTGTGCCTGTGCCTAAAAAGCCTGCGCTTGCGCCTACAATGCCTACTCCTGCACCAACAAAGCCCACGCCTGTGCCTACAAAGCCCACACGTGTGCCTGAATTGTCCGCGCCTGCGCCTACAAAGCCCGTGCCTATGCCTGTGAAGGCCGCACTTACGTCTACAACGCTCAAGCCTGCGCCTACGATGCCCACGCCTACGCCTACAAATCCCGTGCCTGCACCTACAAAGCCCGCACCTGACCAACAAAGACCGTGCCTGTGCCTGTGAATCCCGCATACAAAGCCCGTGCTTGTGTCTACAAAGCCTGCACCTCCGCTTACAAAGCCCGCGCCTGCGCCTACAAAGTCCACGCTTGCACCCGTAAAGGCCATGCCTGCGGCTACAAAGCCCACGTCTGTACCTAAAAAGCCCGCGCCCGTGCCTAAAAAGCCCGTGCCTGTGCCTGCAAAGCCCGTGCCTGTTCCTACAAAGTCTGCACCTGTGCTTACAAAGCCCATGACTATACCTTCAAAGCTCGTGCTTGCACCTATTGAGCGTGCGCCTGCGCCTACGAAGCCCATGCCTGCGTCTACGAAGCACATGCCTGCGCTTAGAAGTCCAGTGCCTTCGCCTACAAAGTCTGCGCCTACGCCTATGAAGCTCGGGCCTGGGCCTACGAAGCCCTCACCTGCTCCTACAAAACCCATGCCAGCACCTACAAAGTCTGCGCTTGCACCCATAAAGCCCGTGCATGCGGCTACAAAGCTCGCGCATGCACCTGTAAAGCCTGCTCCTGCACCTACAAAGCCCGCGCCTATGCCTACAAAGCCCATGCATGTGCCTTAAAAGCCCACGCCTGAGACTACAAAGCCTGCGCCTGCGCCTAAAAGGCCCGCATCTGTACCTACATTTCTCGCGCGTTCTCCTACAATGCCCGCGCATGCGCCTACAATACCAATGCCTGCATCTTCAAAGATGACGCCTGTGCCTACAAAGCCCGCGTTTGTGACTATAAAGCCTGCACCTGTGTCTATAATGATGGGAACCGGGACAACCCTTATTGAGGTGATCAGGCTCACCAAGAGCCGCCTAGGCAGAACCAGTTGTTTGTGACAGGGACTTACAGGTTGCACAGATAGAAGCATGTGTGGGAATGCAGGGCATGAAAATGTCTAAATTGACTTTTGAGTGAGAAGTTACATCATCACAAGTTTCTCACAAGCCCGTAGATACCTCATTTGGCAAAGGGATTTCTGAGGTACACCATGTCAAAGTTGACGTTCTAGCACAGTCCTAGCCTAGCGGGATGAGCAGTAGTCACATTGTGATGCATAAGAATTATGTCTAGCACGAACTGCATGAGAATTATGTCTTGGAATGCTCCTTCTGTGAAGTCTCCTGGAGATACTCCAGCCATTGTTTCTCCTTGAAGGCCGCTCTCAGCCATCCTGGCCAACATTTCTTGTTGTATTTTGTGCTGAAATTTCTCAGGTTGTCATTTAAAGCTGATCCATGATCTTCAAACTTTGAAAATCCATATCTTATTCAGATGCACTCCGAGTTAAGTTCTGTAAAGTGCGTTGGAACCTGTGAAACATTCTCTAGTCAGCTGTAGCATCAAATGATATCTATCAGTGTAAAGATTATGCTCCACTGCATAGGTGCAAAAACACGGCGCCACTGCATTGGTGCAATGATACCTCTGTACTCCATTGGTGCAAATACATGGCTCCACTACATAGGTGCAAAGACATTGCTCCACTCCATTGGTGCAAAGTGTCAGAGAAATAAGGCAGAGCTTCCAACAAGCCTCATCTCCACCTCTCGCTCAGATTAAATCTTTAAGCTCTTAATAATGGTTGAGGCTGAGCACCGAACCAATTTGCCCAACGATTCACTGGGTAGAGGCCTGTTGCAGCCGGCCATCAAGGCATCCCCTAATAAATTGACGCCTTTCACTCACGTCCAGATAGCACATAAGTCGTTGCTTTTCTATTCTGTCCTCTTTTGTGTGCATATATGGAGGATTTTCATTTCCTCACCGTGTCTCCGCTCTGTCCATCCCTTTCTCGCCATTTTTGCCATCCAATCATGCGCTCTCACTCTTGCACCTCTTCGCTCCATCACTTTTGCTCCTCCGCTCAGTTGTGCTCATCACATGAAGGCGCTCTCTCTCATCCATACTCTCTTGCCGTGCTCTCGTCCACTCTTCACTCCAACAATCTACCTCAACTTCCAGATGTCTTGTCTACGCTATTCCATCAACTTCCCAACTTCTTGTGCATCTCTCTCTTTTTGTCACACTTTTGTTCTGTCACAATTTCCTTTTCTTCTGCATGTTTTTGCTCTCACTTGATCAGCTCGCTCCATTCTTTTGACATGGTATCAGAGCCTCGGGAAATATTGCCTGGTATTTTCTGACCAAGTCATCGCCTCGTCGCCCTCGTTGTTGTCTTTGGCCGTCAACTCTTCCTCAGCCGTCGTCTACCACCACTTCCTCTATCCACATCATCTCCGCAAGTTCCACATTTTCTCCCTTAATTACAACATGGACAAGAGGACTATGTGCCTCCCTACGTCCATTAATCTGTACGTGATAATTCTTGTCCTCCAGTCCTCGATGCATCTGTTCACCTGCTTGCCTTCTTCTGCTTCCCCAGCAACTGACATTATTAGCACCATCTTGCCTCATTCCTCAAGCTTTGTTGACCCTCGTCACCACGGCTGAGCCCTGCGTTCAATCCAACGGCCATGGCAATATCCGGCCTGATCCTTCACCAACAGCTTCTAGGAGCATCCGAGCCGCTCTTCGTCGTCATCATCCACAAAGCTTCCTGCCGCCATTTTCTCTCGCTTCTATCAACCTGCATTTTTGTCAGCTGACCCTATTCCCTACAGATCTTGTGTTGCTACTCCTTTCACACTTCTTGTGACGGATCTAGTAACTGCGTGTCACGGTCACTACTTTATTGTTCCCTCTGCTTCCCGCAGCGCCCTCAGTGTCTCTTCCACCTCCAGCCACCGCAACCATTTTTTTCTCCTCTATCTGCATCAACCTCTTCTTTGTTGCCCTTCTCGCTTCTTTGCCGCGGAATTCTCTCATACTTCCCTCTCAACCTGTCCCTTTTCCTTGACACATGCTCTTTCCTTGAAGCATCCTCCTCCTTAGCATCATCATGTTCATCAGCCTCATCTACCACATCAGCTCCTTCTACTTCAGGTCATCGTTCATCGAACCTCCTCTGCAGTCATTTTTCATGACCTCTTGCATCTTTGACCACATTCTTCTTCATTAGCCAATTTCTCCTCATCATCCTCAACTCATCTTCATCGTCCACCACGTCTTCATCCTCATCCACAATCATAACCTTCATCTTTCATCATCATCCTCAATCATCATCATCAATCAACGTACGTGGTTCATCCCTACACCCAATTCATCAATCATCATCCTCCGTAATCCGCTATTGTTGGCCATCATCTCCTCCGCTCGGCAAAAGGATTTTCTCAGTCAAACTGCCAAGCTCGCGGCAACCCGCATCCATGCTGTCTCTTCCACAACGCACCTGGTTTGCCCCTGCAGCCATACTTCATCAGCAGTTTATCTTCTGCTTTTGATGTAAAAAAAGCATCTGTGGCTAGCACCATGACTCGCATGAGCTAGTTGCAGACCTTGCAGCAGCCTAGACCCAAGCCGGCAACAGATTTCTCGTGGCGCATTGACATCTGCCTTCCCCTTGCCGCATCTCTACCCTCTACTTCCTTACACACGTGGACCGCCCTTGGGTCTAAATCTATCAACAGCATCAAGTCCACCATAATCCTCCTCTCCACTCTCGGCTAATGGATCCACTCAGTTGCACAGTCAATCTCACGATGACCCACGCCCAAGCCGTCTCACCATTCACGCATGTAGTTCACCCCTGCACCCCACAGTCCCTGGCATATGCTTCTTCATGTGCCATCAACTAAAAACTCTTCGTCATCTATGCCCTCAGCTCCACCTTCACCAACCTTCTCATACCCCTCCTGCATCCAGTGAAGGAAAGCCGTCCTCAGAAGCTGTCAGTTCGGGGCTGTAGACATCACCCGTTATCCTGCTCATCGATTTTTAGCATACGAGGACACAAGCCCTCAATCCTCCAAGTCAGTTCTGACCATCGGCCATTCTGTCATCCTAGGACAAAGAGGATCAGCTGTGTCAGAGCTCCCTTTTTGAGTGGCATCTTGTAGTCTTGCACCTCTACCTTCCTTGCATCCTCATGGGATGGCTTCCATTGCCACGAGGAGACCGCACGAGGAAGTATATACTTAAAGAATGAATTCGAATTGCAACAATTCTATCAATCTCAATGGTTCTACCAACTCAATGCTCGAGGGAATTCCTAACCTCACGCTCTATCCTGATGGTTCCACCAACATGAGGACAAGGGCGATGGAAATCTCTTGTTCCTTCAGATTTTTGTAGATCGCAGGGTTGCCTTTCATATACGACCTTCATCACTACCCAGTCTGCAGAGGTCCTCATCCATGTCCCCACAATTTCAAGGTACACGTGATGGGATAAGTCTTCACTGAAGTACGGAGAATTTTGTGTCTCCTTAGTGAACATGTTTTCCACTGTGTCATCAGTATGAGGACCTCTCACCTCATCGTCATGTGGCAAGCCCTTCTCCTTACATGTCTCTACCCACCTTTTTCCTGGTTATCTGTTGTGCCCCTGTACACCTCGGATCGATGCGACGACGTAAAAATCGATCCCTATGAAAGATTTATTGACAGCAGCAAATAAACCACTGTCACTTTGAGAGGCCAAGCTAAGACACCTTCCCTGAGGGCTATCGCGTCTCTGGATTGTCGGAGTCCGGAGGGCTTTCAGAAAAATAAACTAGAGCCTCCGAAAAGCCTCGTCTCCACCTCTCACTCAGAGTAAATCTTTGAGCTCTCAATAATGGTTCAGGTCCAGCACCAAACCACCTTGCCCAGCGTTTCACCCGTCAGAGGACCGTTGCAGCCGTCCATCAAGGCATTGTTCCATCGCTTAGATGTAAACATAGTACTCCGATGCACAGGTACAAAGACACTACTCCACTGCATAAGTACAAAGCCACTGCTCCACTATGTAGGTTTAAAGATACAGCTCCACTGCATAGGTGCAAAGACCCTACTCCACTACATAGGTGCAGAGACACCGCTCCACTGCATAGGCACAAAGACGTGCATCCAGTAAATAGATACAGAGACATGGCTATACTACATCAGTTCAAAACACCAGTCAACTACATAGGAATAAAGACATGGCTCTACTCCATAAGTGTGAAGACATTGCTCAACTGCATAGGTGCAAAGACTCTACTCCATCGCATAGATGCAAATACACTGCTCCATTCCATAGGTAGAAAGAAACAACTCCACTGCATAGGTGCAAATGTACGACTCCATTTCATAGGTGCAAATGAACAACTAATTGTATACGTATGAAGACATGGCTCCACTACATAGGTGGAAAGGTAATTCTCCACTGCATAGGTGCAAAGGCACAACTCCATAGCATATGAACAAAGACGCTGCTCTACTGCATAGGTATAAAGACGCAGCTCCAATACATGGGTGTAAAGACACGGCTCCACTGCATATGTGCAAGGATGTTTCTCCACTGCATAGGTGCAAAGACATGGCTCTAGTGCATAGGTACAAAGACAAGGATCCAATGCACATGTGCAAAGACATGGATCCATTACATAGGTGCAGAGACAGTGCTCTGCTGCATATGTGCAAAGAAATGGCTCCACTGCATAGGAGTAAAATCACAGCTCTAACGCATATTTTCAAAGACACTGCTCCACTGCAAAGGTGCAAGGATGCTAGTCCACAACATAGGTGCAAAAACACGGGTATCCTACAAAGGTGCAAAGACACGGTGCCACTACATAGGTGTAAAGACATGGATCCACTGCATAGGTACAAAGACACGGCTCCACAACATAAGTGGAAAGATATGACTACATTGCATAGGTGCAAAGACATTGCTCCACTCCATAGGTACAAAGACATGGCTCCACTGCATAGGTGCGAATACATGGCTCCACAACACGTGCAATGGTATTGCTCCACTACATATGTGCAAAGACATAGATTCAATGTATAGGTGCAAAGAAATGGATTTATTGCATTATTGCAAAGACATGGCTGCACTGCATAGGTGAAGTGAGACTGCTCAATTTTGTTGGTGCAAAGACACTTCTCCAATATGTAGTTGCAAAGACATTGTTCCATTGCATGGGTGCAAAAACAAGGCTCCACGACATAAGTATAAAGCCACTGCTCCACTACATAGGTGTACAGAAATTGCTCCATTTCATAGATGCAAATACACTCCACTTTTGCATAGGTGTAAAGACACTTCTCCACTGCAGAGGTTCAAAGGCACTGCCTTACGACATATGTGCAATGCCACTTCTCCACTGCATAAGTGCAAAGACACTGCTCCATTGCGTAGGTACAGAGACACTGATCTCCAGATACTTGAAAATGCACTAATTCATTGTATTTGCGCAAAGATACAGCTCCATTGCCTAGGTGCAAAGACATTGCTCATGTGCACATATGCAAAGACATTGCTCGACTGCATAGGTACAAAGAAACTGCTCCATTGCATAGGTGAAAATACATAGCTCCATTGCATAGATGCAAGGATAGGAGTCCACTATACAGGTGCAACGACACTCCTTCACTGCATCGGTGCAAAGACAATGCTCCACTGCATATGTGCGGAGATACTGGTCCTTTGCATATGTGCAAAGACATGGCTCCACTGCATAGGTCCAAGGACACTACTCCACTACAAAGATACAAAGACATGGGTCTAATGCATAGGTGCAAAGGCATTTCTCCACTATGTAGGTGCAAAGACACTAGTCTACTGTATTTATTCAAAGACACTACTACACTTTATAGTTATAAAGACATGGCTCTATTGCATAGGTGCAAAGTCACTCAACTACGTAGGTGCAAAGACACTACTCCACTGCTGAGGTGCAAAGACACAGCTCTACTACAAATTTCCAAAGACTCTGCTCCACTGCGTAGGTGCAAAGATGCTGCTCCATTGCATAGGTAAAAAGGCACTGCTCCACTGCAAAGGTGCAAGGACACGGCTCCATTGCATAAGTACAAAGACAATGTTCCACTGCATAGGAGCGAAGACACTGCTCTAAATCAAAGGTACAAAGACAATACTCCATTACATGTATGCAAAGACAAGAATCCACTACATAGGTTCAAAGACAATTCTCCACTGTAGGTGAAACGGCATTGTTCCACTACATATGTGTAAAGTCACTACTCCAGTGCATAGGTGCAAAGACAGTGATCCACTGCATACATGCAAAAGCACGGCTTTAATGCATAGGTGTAAATGCACGGCTCCACTACATAGGTACAAAGACACTACTCCATTGCATAGGCAAAAAAACACGGCTCTAATTCATAGGTGCAAAGATACTATTCCACTATGTAGGTGCCAAAAAAATTTCATTGCATACGTACAAAGACATTGCTCCACTACTTTAGTGCAAAGACACGGCTCCAATGCACCCATACAATGACATTTCCCTAATGGAACGTCATGGCTCCATTGCATAGGTACAGAGTCACGGCTCCAATGCAAACGTGCAAATACATGGCTCCATTACATGGGTACAAAGATATTGCTCCACTGCATAGGCACGACTGACATTTATTTCATGTTCTTAACATGTTTGAGATGGATTTAAACATCGGTGATAAGACGGATTGCTAGTGTATCATCGGCCAACGTATGCGTAACATGGAATGCAATCGTTCAACGTTGTTTGATAGGGTTAAAACGCCATTTTCAGGGGGGTATGACGTATGATGTTAGAAGGACGTTGGCTCATAGCTACGCGTTGTACACCATATGGCTGATTGCGTCACCCAACTGATGTTATCGAGGCATCCTGGAAGTTTACTGGATCGTAGATTGGTTTGCCTGGAATGCGTCCCTGTCTTTGCGCAGATTCCTTTATGATTTTACAGCCTGCCTTATTGCAAATAGTGCTGGTTTCCCGAGTCACAATGTACCTCCCATGACACACGGCTACCATGCAAGTCTCTCGGCTGCTCTCATACCTACGTAGAAGAATATGTTTTCTGCAGCGAGGCATGTGCGTCATGGGGGGTTCTTGCCTTGCTGGCCATTGTGGTGTAGCTCACCGTTGATAGTCTCGAACCCCTTTGCGAGGCCTTGGTTGAAAGCGCATGGGAGACAAAATGGGGGTATTCATGTTAGGACAGAGTTCTAATCTACCCATCGTTTTGGTCGATAGATCAGCGCTGTCCATAGTAAAAAACGAAATGACAGCGATGCCCGTGTTTTCCGTTCTTCGAGTGAAAACGGGCACGGTTTTCATGTATTTTATGTATTTAACAGATTTGACATGGATTTTGACTTCGAGGGCGAAGTCAAACTTTGCCCATCATCGCGAGTTTATAGGAGGGGTTTTGCGGCGATGGGTACCGCTGTATTTTGAACCTAATATAAAAGGACGGAGTTGATGTATGCCCATCGTTGCTGTCGATTTATACGCGCTGTCCATAGTCAAAATCGACATGACAACGATGCCCATGTTTTGCACTTTTCGAGCAAAAATGGGCACGGCTGTAATATATTTCATGTATTTAACATATTCGACATGGATTTTGACTTCGAGGACGAAGTAGAACTTCGCCCGTCGTCGCGAGCTTGCAGGAGGGGTTTCGCGCTGAAACCTCCATGCGAGCTTGCGATGACCCTGCCAAACCCCACATTTAAACTAGGGGGTTTGTCGTAGGTTTGGGGTGGTTTGTAGGATGCGGCGCACGCTGGGCATCTGCCGAGCCCCGCTACCACGGGGCTTGGCAGATGCCCAGGCAAGTAAAAACATAAAACCCAACCCCCCCAGTGTAACTAGGGGGTTTGTATGTTATTGGGGAGGTTTGCGAGATGCGGCACACGTGTGATAAATGAAAGGGAATCTGCCGGGCCCCGCTACTGCGGGGCCCGGAAGATGCCCGGGCAAGTAAGAAAGCAAAACCCAAACCCCCCAGTGTCACTGGGGGTTTGTCGGATATTGGGAGGGGGGGTTGCGGTATGCGTGTTATCCTGTCGCGAGTTTTGGAGTTCGCAGTTGCGAACTCCAAAACTCGCAACATGGTAAATTCTGACACAGGCTTGGCTGGTGTCAGAAGTCGCCGATTTCGCTCTCGAGGTTGGCAGTCGCCGACCTCGAGAGCGAAGTCGAATTCCGTTTTCAGACGGACATTCAAAAACATGGGCACCGCTGTCATGTCGTTTTCGACTATGGGCAGCGCGTCTAAATTGAACGAAACCATGGGCAGCGGATTATTTTGGACCAATATAAAATCATCTGAAATTTTCTTCCAACGCACAGAACCCCCCCAAACCATGATGCCCAACGGACGATTTGGAAGACTGGCACACTTGAGTGATGGGCACAAACACAATGGTGCCAATCGTTTGGGTCGATAGATCAGCGGTGTCCATAGTAAAAAACAAAATGACGGCGGTGTCCGTAGGCAAAAACGATATGTCAGTGATGCCCATAGTCGAAAACAGAATGACAACGGTGCCCATACTTTCCATTTTGCAAGAGAAAAAAGGAATAACATGACAATTGTATCCATTATTTGCTCAAAGTATTTAGTCGTGAACGACCTGCATGTCCAAAGCAAACATCGCATGTTGACAGGCTGTCTTCACAACCTGTGGTTCATGTCGGCGTTTACTGTTCTTCGTTGGAGCCGACGTTTGTGCCGATCACGGAAGAGGAAAGTGCAATCGACAAGGAATGATGGCCGGATGGACACGACAAGCGGCAATGAGATGTTATCCTCGGTGGAAATTGCCGAAGCCATGCCCACCATCAATGGACATCAGCGCAAACTGTCATGTTATATTGCAAACCTTTTGGGGGTATGAAACATGGCTTATGGGCATAACTATCGTATTGTCATACTGTTTTGTGGGTCCTTTGGGTATTCTCTACATGGCATTATCATGGGCATTCATGTACTGATTTTGTGACACATATGGACATGGTTGTTTAAACTTCTAAAGCTACTCTGTCGCACATTGTTGAAATGTATGACCGTCAGAATGCATTTGAAGTGTTCTTCTCCACATAGCCTTGAACATATTGTTCATGCGTATTGAATACATGATCATGATTGCATTGTTTATTGGCCATGGGTGCATTGATATGGTATGAGAAATGGATATTGTTGCTCTTTGTTTCATGGGTATGGGATATCATTATTTTAATGGACATAATTGTCATGTGAAAAAAATACTACATCTCTCTAGACAGCCAAGATGAAGCACCATTACTCATATCACTATGCATCTAAATACTTTATACCCAGGACACTGCAGAACCGGAGCCATTGGCACACCTCACATCCACATCCATGCCATTCCTGACAGGGAAATGTATTGGAAAGTATTCTTTCATCCTCATCGTACAAAACATCGTCATCCTCATCGTAGAGAATGTCTTCTCTGTACACATCATCTGATTCTGCTTCACTTGTAGAGCCATCTCTATTGGACAAACATCATGGTATGTCACGATACACTGGTACATCCCAACATATCTTGTAGTCTTTGGATGCCACAAGTACAAATAGAGTGTCTGACACACCAATGTTGCACCCACTCACGAGTTGAAGACCACGGACAGGTCAAGTGGGCAACATGAAGTCATGTTTCAACTGCCTTATCTGAGTGCTTAGACTAAAGAGAGAGTTCATTGAAAGGGAATGCAATGAGCTTGTCAATACACATTTTGAAGGCCTCTTTGGATGTTGGTTAACGACTTTCAACAGACATGGGAATTGGATATCATTGATGATATGCGAACTTTTGAGAAAATCAACTCTAACAGAAACAGATTTTTACAACACTACCAACCTAACTACACACAACACACACACACACACACACACACACACACACACACACACACACTC
>SZWC01019403.1:0-53048 GCA_023375785.1 Penium margaritaceum | reverse complement strand
CATCAAAGAAAATGGCACATGGGTGCTGGTGGACAGACCCGCTAACGCTCACGTGGTGGGCTCAAAGTGGGTGCTCAGGTTGAAGCGGAAGCAAGATGATAGCATCGACAAGTACAAGGCAAGGGTCCTGGCGAAAGGATTCTCACAACGCGCAGGGTCTGAGTACGATGAGACCTTCGCACCGGCTGTCACGTTTGCCTCAATCAGGTCCCTACTTGCAGTCGCTGCCGCCAAAGACTTTGAGATCCACCAGATGGATGTGAAGACAGCTTTCCTTTATGGGAAGCTCAACAAGGAAGTGCTAATGGAGGTACTTGAAGGTGTCAAAGAACCCGAGGGTAAGGTGTGCAAGCTGCTGAAGGCGTTGTACGAGCTGAAACAGGCCCCACGGATCTGGTACAAGGAGATGGACAGCTTCATGGCTGAGATCTCCTTTGCACATTGCAAGGATGACCCCATCGTCTATGTGCGAGAGGACAAACGTGGCTTGCTGCTCGTGGCGTTGTACGTGGACGATCTCATCATGTGTTCTTCCTTGCACAAGGCCCTTACGGACCTCAAGAAAAATTTGGCCAACAAGTTTAAGATGAAGGATATGGGACCTCTCGAGTACTACCTCGAGATTGCTGTTCACCGCAACCGCAAAGCAGGCACCATCGAGCTCAGCCAGACCAAGTACATCGTGGACGTCTTGAAGCGCTACAACATGGAGGACTGCAAACCCGTTAGCACCCCCATGCCCTCCGACTGCAAGCTCTCCTCCTCCATGTCACCAAGCAACAAGGCGGACCGCCGGGAGATGCAAAACATTCCATACCAGTCCGCCGTTGGGAGCCTCATGTATGCAATGGTGGGAAAGCAACCTGACATTGCTTATGCAGTGGGTCAGGTGAGCAGGTTTGTGGCCAATCCTGGGCCAGAACATTGGCAAGTGGTGAAGCGGATTTTTCGCTACCTCAAAAAGACTCGGCACATTGGACTTCGGTTTGGAGGTCTAGAAGGATCAGACTTGTTGCGACTGACATGCTACACTGACGTGGACTAGGGAGGACGATTGATGACAGGAAGTCAACCTCACGGTTTGTCTATCTTCTCAGTGGTGGTGAGGTCTCGTGGGCAAGCAGGAAGCAAGACTGCGTCTCACTTTCTATTGCTGAGGCAAAGTACATTGCACTCTCCAAAGTGTGCAAGGAAACAAAGTGGTTTCGCAGTTTCCTTGATGAGATCAAAGCACCACAAGAGGAAGCAACCATCATCCGCATCAACAACCAAAGTGCCATCGCTATGGCAGAGGATGACATGATCTCCCAGCGTACAAAGCAAATTGATATTCAGTACCACTACTCACGTGGCCTTGTCGCCAAGGGTGTCGTGGAACTAGACCACGTCGCAACCAAGAAAATGCTTGCGGACTTCTTGACAAAGTCGCTAGACAACGACTTGCATGTTGCAGGTGCTCGAGGAGTCGGCATGGTGGATGCAAGAGATGAGGACTAAAGATCAAGAAAATTGACATGCACAGACACAACCTAGAGCTAGAGGTTCATGCCAAAAAAAACTACCATAGCAGGTGGCCTAAGGTGCAAGGGAGAGATTGTTGTTCTTCTATGCCCCATGGCCAGTGCTATGGCTTGGCGGATAGGATGGGCATGCAATGCTCCCTTGGAGTAAGTCCCTCAAACCTTGTTCGTGGTGCAAGTCCAAGCGAGACACTAGAAGTGTAGCGCAACAGATACCATGTTGGACTTAGGGACAACAGGTCCTGCAATCAAGCCTTGATGTGCGCAGGAGGTTTTTTTATCTTCCTGCACAGGTGGGAAGTTTCTTAGACATTCCTCCATGCATGAGAAGAGTGCGCCACTTGGCGGTCAGTGGATGCGCCAATTGGCAGACTAGTGAGGTGGTGTGGAGTGACCACCCCAAAAGTTCCACTACCCACACACCTTAGAAGCCAGGCCTGGGACTATATGTACCAGGCTCATTCCTGGTTCTAATTACACAATCTGGCCTTAGATGCTCCTCACAGAGTTGTCCAACTAAGGAAGAGTATAAAGAAGACACTGGTTGGTCTAAACTCCAGGAGTTAGCCTTTGACTAGCACCTCGCGCGAAAGTGACCAAGTGTTAAGTGGACACAGTTGCTAGCAAGTGATTACCTAATAACTGCTCAGTGTAGAACCATGATCTTGAGGGCGATATCTTCTCCTAGCTGAAATGATAGGAGCGGACGGCAGGTGCTATTGTGTTGGCCCTGTTTTCTAGTCTGTTGGCCTCAGGCCGGTTGACAGTCTTGGACTTGGTCCAATCATTTTTGGCTTGGTTCAGTTTTTTTGGGCTCTCTCAAGTTGTCTTGGCCTTGCTCCAATTGTATTTGCCTTGCTCCACTTGTCATGTGCTTTGTCCACTTGTCTTGGACTTGCTCAGTTGTCTTGGGCTTGCTCTAGTTGTCTTGGACTTGCTCGAGTTGTATCAGGCTTGCTCTAGTTGTCTTGGGCTTGATCCAGTTGTGTTAGTCTTCCTCCAGTTATCTTTGACTTGCTCCAGTTGTCGTTTTCTTGGTCCACTTGTCTTGGCCTTGCTCTAGCTGTCTAGGAATTGCACTTGTTGTCTCAAGCTTGCTGCAGTTGTCTTATCCTTGCTCCAGTTGTCTTGGCCTTGCTCCAGTTGTTTTGGGTTGCTCTAGGTGTCTTGGGCTTGCTTCAGTTCTCTTGGCCTCACTCCAGTTGTCTTGACCTTGCTCCAGTTGTCTAGGGATTTCTCAAGTTGTCTTGGGCTTTCTCCACTTGTCTTGGCCGTGCTCAAGTTGCCTTGGACATAATCAAGTTGTCTTTGGGCTTGCTCTAGCTGTCTTGGGCTTGCTCTAGTTGTCTTGGGCTTGCTCCAATTATCTTGGCCTTGCTCAAGGTTTCTAAGGCTTGCTCCAGTTGTCTTGGATTATCTCTAGTTTTCTTGGACTTGCTCAAGATGTCTTGGCCTTGCTTTAAGTGTCATAGGCTTACTATAGTTGTCTTGGGCTTGCTCCAGTTGTCTTGGCCTTCCTCGAGGTGTTTCAGGCTTGCTCGAGTTTTCTTTGCCTTGCTCTGGTTGTCTTGGTGTTGCTCTTGTTGTCTTGGGATTGCTCTCCTTGTCTTGGCCTTGCTCCTGTTTTCTTGGGCTTGCTCCAGTTCTCTTTTCCTTGCTTAAGTTGTCTTGGCCTTGCTCCACTTGTCCTGGCCTTGCTCCAGTTTTCTTGGCCTTGCTCTAAATGTTTTCGCCCTGCACCAGTTTTCTTTGGCTTGCTCTTGTTCTCTTTGGCTTGCTCCATTTATCTTCAACTTGCTCTGGTTGTCTTGGGCATACTCTAGTTGTCTTGGCCTTGATCCAGGTGTCTTTGGCTTGCTCCAGTTGTCTTGGGCTTGCTCCAGGTTTCTTTGCATTGCCCCAGTTGTCTTGACCTTGCTCCAGTAGTCTTGGATTTGCTTCAGCTGTCTTGGCATTGCTCCAGTTGTCTGGGACTTGGTCCAGTCATTTTTTAATTGCTCTAGTTTTTTTGGGCTTGCTCTTGTTGTCTTGGACTTGCTCTTGCTGTTTTTACCTTGCTCCAGTTGTCATGTGCTTCATTTACTTGTCTTGGGCTTGCGAACTTGTCTTGGGCTTGCTCCAGTTGTCTTGGGCTTAATCCAGTTGTATCAGGCTTGCTCCACTTGTCTTGGGTTTGCTCGAGTTGTCTTTGTCTTGCTTCAGTTATCTTTGGCTTGTTCCAGTTGTCTTTGTCTTGCTCCAGTTCTCTTAGCCTTGCTCCAGTTCTCTAGGACTTGCTCTTGTTGTCGTAAACATTCTCCTTTTGTCTTAGCCTTGCTCCAGATGTCTTGACCTTGCGCCAGTTTTTTTGGGTTGCTCTAAGTGTCTTGGGCTTGCTCTAGTTCTCTTGGTCTTGCTCTAGCTTTCTTGTGCTTGCTCCAGTTTTCTTGCGCTTGCTCCAGTTGTCTTGGGCGTGCTCCAGTTGTCTCGGCCTTGCTCCAGTTGTCTTAGGCTTGCTCCAGTTGTCTTGGACTTGCCCTTGTTGTCTTGGGCTTGCTCTAGTTGTCTTGGGCATGCTCTACTTGTCTTGGCCTTGCTCCAGTTGTCGTGGGCTTGCTCTAGCTGTCGCGGCCTTGCTCCATTTGTCTTAGCCGTGCTGCAGTTGTCTTGGCCTTGCTCCACTTGTCTTGGCCTTGCTCCAGTTGTCTTTGCCTTGCTCCAGTTGTCTTGGGCATGCTCCAAAGTCTTTCGCTTGCTCCAGTTCTCTTGGCCTTGCTCCAATTGTCTTGGCCTTGCTCCATTTCTCTTGGGCTTGCTCCAGTTGTCTTGGGCTTGCTCTAGTTGTCTTGGCTATGGTCCAGTTGTCGTGGAAGTTCTCTAGTCATCTTGGGCTTCCTCCAGTTGACTTGGGCTTGATTTAGTTGTCTTGGCCTTGCTGCAGTTTTCTTTGCCTTGCTCTAGTTGTTTTGGGCTTTCTCCAAGAGTCTTGGGCTTTCTCCAGTTGTCTTAGCCTCGATCCTGTTATCCTTGGCTTGTTCCTGTTCACTTGGGCTTCCTCCAGTTGTCTTGGCCTTGCTGTAGTTGTCTTAGGCTTGCTCCACTTGTCTCTTGCTTGCCCCAGTGGTCTTGGGCTTGCACCAGCTGTCTTGGGCTTGCTCTAGCAAGCTTGGCCTTGCTCCAGTTGTCTTGGCCTTGCTTTTGTTCTCTTGGCCTTTCTCTAGTTGTCTTGGCCGTGCTCTAGTTCTCTTGGGCTTGCTCCAGCTGACTTCGGCTTGCTCCAGTTGTCCTAGCCTTGCTCAAGTTGTCTTCGCCTAGCTTTAGTTGTCTTGGGCCTGCTCCAGGTGGCATGGGCTGTCTCCAGTTTTCTTGGGCTTGCTCCAGTTCTCTTGGCCTCGCTCCAGGTGTCTTCACCTTGCTCCACTTGTCCAGCACTTTCTCTACTTGTCTTGGGCTTTCTCCAGTTGTCTTGACCTTGCTCAAGTTGTCTTATGTTTGCTCCAGTGGTCTTGGTCATGCTCCAGTTGTTGTACGCTTGCTCCAGGTGTCTTGGACTTGCTCCAATTGTCTTGGCCTTGCTCAAGGTTTCTTGGGCGTGCTCCAATTGTCTTGGGCTTGCTCGAGTTGTCTTGGGATTGCTCCAGTTCTCTTGGCCTTGCTCCAGTTGTCATAGGCTTGCTCTAGTTGTCTTGGGCTTGCTCCATTTGTCTCGTCCTTGCTCCATTTGTCTTCGGCTTGCTCTAGTTGACTTGGGCTTGCTTTAGTTGTCTTGGCCTTGCTCCAGTTGTCTTGGGATTGCCCCAGTTGTCTTCGCCTTGCTCCAGTTGCCTTGGCCTTGATCCAGTTGTCTTGGCCTTGTTCCAGTTATCTTGGCCTTGCTCCAGTTATGTTTGGCCTGGTACAGTTGTTTTGGCCTTGCTCCTGTTGTTTTTGGCCTGCTCCAGTTTTCTTCGGCTTTCTCTAGATGTCTTTAGCTTGCTCAATTTTTCTTGGGCTTGCTCCAGTTGTCTTGGTCTTGCTCCAGTTTTCTTGGCCTTGCTCCAGTTGTCTAGGTCTTGCATCAGCTGTCTTGGCCTTGCTCCAGTTGTCTTGGCCTTGCTCCAGTTGTCTTAGGCTTGCTCCAGTTGTCTTGCCCTTGCTCCAGTTGTCTTGGGCTTGCTCCAATTGTCTTCACCTTGCTCCAGTTGTCTTGGCCTTGCTTTCATTCTCTTGGGCTTGCTCGAGTTGTATTGGGCTTGCTCAAGTTGTCTTGGGCTTCCTCCAGCTGTCTTTGGCTTGCTCTACCTGTATTGGGCTCGCTCCAGGTTTCTTGGCATTGCTCCAGTTGTCTTGGCCTTGCTCCAATTGTCTAGGACTTGCTCCAGTTGTCTTGGCCTTGCTCCATTTGTCTTAGACTTGGTCCAGTCGTTTTGGGCTTGCTCCAGTTGTCTTGGCCTTGCTCCAGTTGTATTGACCTTGCTCCAGTTATCTTGGGCTTCATCCACTTGTCTTGGGCTTGCTCAACTTGTCTTGACTTGCTCCAGTTGTCTTTGGCTTGTAACAGTTGTATCAGGCTTGCTCTAGTCGTCATGGGATGGGTCCAATTTTCTTAGCCTTGCTCCAATTAGCTTTGGCTTGCTCCATTTGTCTTTGGCTTGCTCCAGTTGTCTTAGCGTTGCTCTAACTGTCTAGGACATGCTCCTGTTGTCCTAGGCTTGCTCCAGTTGTCCTGGCCTTCCTCCAATTGCCTCAGGCCTGCTCCAGATGGCTTGGGCTTGCTCCCGTAGTCTTGGGATTGCTCCAGTTCTCCTGGCCTTGCTCCAGTTGTCTTGACCTTGCTCCCGTTGTCTATGGATTTCTGCAGTTGTCTTAGACTTGCTCCAGTTGTCTTTGCCTTGCTCCAGTTGTCTTGGACATGCTCTAGTTGACTTTGGGCTTGCTCCACTTGTCTTGGGCTTCCTCTTGTTGTCTTGGTCTTGCTCCAGTTGTCTTCGCCTTGCTCCAGTTGTTTGAGGCTTGCTCAAGATGTCTTCGGCTAGCTCCAGTTGTGTTGGCCTTGCTCAAGGTTTCTTGGGCTTGCTCCAGTTGTCTTGAGCTTGCTCTTGTTTTCTTGGGCTTGCTCGAGTTCTCTTGGCCTTGCTTCAGTTTTCATAGGCATACTCTAGTTTTCTTGGCCTTGCTCCAGTTGTCTTGGCCTTCCTCCATTTTTCTTAGGCTTGTTCCAGTTGTCTTGGGCTTTCTCTACTTGTCTTGGCCTTCCTCCAGTTGTCTTGGGCTTGCTCCAGTTGTCTTGGCCTTGCTCCTGTTGACTTGGCCTTGCTCCTGTTGTCTTTGGCTTGCTCCAGTTGTCTTGGCCTTGCTCCACTTGTCTTTGGCTTGCTCCATATGTCTTCTCCTTGCTCCAGTTGTCTTGGCCTTGCTCCTGTTGTCTTGGCCTTGCTCCTGTTGTCTTTGGCTTGCTCCAGTTGTCTTGGCCTTGCTCCACTTGTCTTTGGCTTGCTCCATATGTCTTCTCCTTGCTCCAGTTGTCTTGGCCTTGCTCCACTTGTCTTGGCCTTGCTCCACTTGTATTGGCCTTGCTCCAGTTGTTTTTGGCTTGCTCTAGTTTTCTTTGGCTTGCTCTAGTTGTCTTGGGCTCGCTCGAGTTGTCTTCGGCTTGCTCCAGTTGTCTTGGGCATACTCCAGTTGTCTTGGCCTTGATCCATGTATCTTTTGGAGCAAGGAGCTCTCTACAGGAGCAAGGCCATCAGGCCTTGCTCCTGTAGTCTTGGAATTGCTTCAGTTGTCTTGGCCTTGCTCCCGTTGTCTTGGACTTGGTCCATTCGCTTTGGCTTGCTTCAGTTTTTTTGGGCTTGCTCCAGTTGTTTTTGCTTTGCTCATGTTGTCATGTGCTTTGTCCACTTGTCTTGGGCTTGCTAAGTTGTCTTGGGCTTGCTCCAGTTGTTTTGAGCTTGCTCAAGTTAAATCAGGCTTGCTCCAGTTGTCTTCGGCTTGCTCCAGTTGTCCTAGTCTTGCTGAAGTTATCGTTGACTTGCTCCAGTTGTGTTTTTCTTGCTCCAGTTGTCTTGGCCTTGCTCCACCTGTCTAGGACTAGCACTTGTTGTCTTAAGCTTGCTCTTGTTGTCTTAGCCTTGCTCTAGTTGTCTTGGCATTGCTCCAGTTGTTTTAGGTTGCTTTAGGTGTCTTGGGCTTGCTCCACTTCAGTTGGCATTGCTCTAGCTTTCTTGGGCTTGCTCCAGTTGTCTTGGGCTTGCTCCACTTGTATTGCGCTTGCTCCAGTTGTCTTGGCCTTGCACCAGTTGTCTTAGGCTTGATCCATTTGTCTAAGGCTTGCTTCAGTTGTCTTGCGCTTGCTCCAATTGTCTTGGGCTTGCTCTAGTTTTCTTGGTCTTGTTCCAGCTGTCTTGGCCTTGCTCCAGTTGTCTTAGCCTTGCTGCCATTGTCTTGGCCTTGCTCTAGT
Source organism: Penium margaritaceum (assembly GCA_023375785.1). Lineage (NCBI taxonomy): Eukaryota > Viridiplantae > Streptophyta > Zygnematophyceae > Desmidiales > Peniaceae > Penium > Penium margaritaceum. Next base: position 45,113 of record SZWC01019403.1, on the reverse strand, counting down.
TGTCTTGGGCCTGCTCCAGTTGACTTCGGCTTGCCCTAGGTGTCCTGGCCATGCTCCCATTATCTTGGCCTTGCTCTACTTGTCTTGGGCCTGCTCCAGTTGTCTTTGGCTTGCACTAGTTGTCTTGGCCTTCCTCCTGTTGTTTTGGCCTTGCTCAATTTGTCTTCGGCTTGCTCCAGTCATCTTCGGCTACCTCCAATTGTCTTGGCCATGCTCCAATTGTCTTTGAATTGCTTTGGTCGTCTTGGGCTTGCTCTAGTTGCCTTGGGCTTGCTCCAGTTCTCTAGGCCTTGCTGCAGTTGTCTTTGCCTTGCTCTACTTGTTTTAAGCTTGCTCCAAGAGTCTTAAGCTTCCTCAAGTTGTTTTGGCATCGCTGCACTTATCCTGGACTTGCTCCTCTTGTCTTGGGCTTGCTCCAGTTGTCTTGGCCTTGCTCTAGTTGTCTTAGGCTTGCTCCAATTGTCTTGGGCTTGCCCCAGTTGTCTTGGGTTTGCTCCATCTGTCTTCGGCTTGCTCCGGAAAGCTTGGCCTTGCTCTAGTTTTCTGGGCCTGGTTTCAGTTTTCTTGGCCTTGCTCTAGTTGTCTTAGACTTGCTCTAGTTGTCTTGGGCCTGCTCCAGTTGACTTTGGCTTGCTTGAGTTGTCTTGGCCTTGCTCCAGCTGTCTTGGCCTTGTTCCAGTTGTCTTGGGTCTACTCCAGTTGGCTTGGGCTTGCTCCACTTGTCTTGGGCTTGCTCCAGTTCTTTTGGCCTCGCTCCAGTTGTCTTGACCTTGCTTCAGTTGTCCTAGCCATGCTCCAGTTGTCTTGGCATAGCTCCAGTTGTCTTGGGCCTGCTCCAATTGGCTTCGCCTGTCTCCAGTTGTCTTGGGCTTGCTCCAGTTCTCTTGGCCTTGCTCCAGGTGTCTTGACCTTGCTCCACTTGTCTAGCACTTTCTCTAGTTGTCTTGGGCTTTCTCCAGTTCTCTTTGCCTTGCTCAAGATGTCTTTGACATGCTCCAGTTGATGTGGGCTTGCTCCAGTTGTCTTGGGCTTGCTCTAGTTGTCTTTTCCTTAAACCATTTCTCTTGGTCGCTCTCCAGTTGTTGTAGGCTTGCTCCAAGTGTCTTGGACTTGCTCCAATTGTCTTGGCCTTGTTCAAGGTTTCTTCGGTTTTCTCCATTTTTCTTGTGCTTGCTCTAGTTGTCTTGGGATTTCTCCAGTTGTCTTGGCCTTGTTCCAGTTGTCATAGGCTTGCTCTAGTTGTCTTGGGCTTGCTTCGGTTGTCTTGGCCTTGCTCCATTTGTCTTAGGCTTGCTCTAGTTGACCTTGGCTTGCTCCAGTTGTCTTGGCCTTGGTGCAGTTGTCTTGGGATTGCTCCAGTTATCTTTGCATTACTCCCATTGTTTTTGGCCTGGTCAAGTTGTTTTGCCCTTGCTCTAGTTGTTTTCATCCTGCTCTCGTTTTCTTTGGCTTGCTCTTATTGTCTGTAGCTTGCTCGAGATGTCTTGGGCTTGCTCCAGTTGTCTTGGTCTTGCTCCTGATGTCTTGGACTTGCTCCAGTTTTCTTTGCCTTCCATCAGTTGTCTTGGCCTTGCGCCAGTTGTCTTGGCCTTGCTCCACTTGTCTTAGGCTTGCTCCAGTTGTCTTGCCCTTGCTCCAGTTGTCTTGGGCTTGCTCCAATTGTCTTCACCTTGCTCCAGTTGTCTTGGCCTTGCTTTTGTTCACTTCGGCTTGCTCCAGTTGTGTTGGGCTTGCTCCAGTTTTCTTGGGCTTGCTCCAGCTGTCTTTGGCTTGCTCCCGGTGGTTTTGCCTTGCTCCAGCTGTCTTGGGCTCGCTCCAGGTTTCTTGGCATTGCTCCAGTTGTCTTGGCCTTGCTCCAGTTGTCTAGGACTTGCTCCAGTTGTCTTGGCCTTGCTTGATTTGTCTTAGACTTGGTCCAGTCATCTTGGGCTTGCTTAAGTTCTTTTGGGCTTGCTCCAGTTTTCTTGGCCTTGCTCCAGTTGTATTGACCTTGCTCCAGTTGTCTTGGGCTTCATCCACTTGTCTTGGGCTTGCTCAACTTGGCTTGACTTGCTCCCGTTGTCTAGGGCTTGCTGCAGTTGTATCAGGCTTGCTCCTGTCGTCATGGGATGGGTCCAATTGTCTTAGCCTTGCTCCACTAAGCTTTGGCTTGCTCCATTTGTCTTTGGCTTGCTCTAGCTGTCTTGGCCTTGCTCCAGCTGTCTAGGACATGCTCCTGTTGTCCTAGGTTTGCTCCAGTTGTCTTGGCCTTGCTCCAATTGTCTTAGGCCTGCTCCAGATGGCTTGGGCTCACTCCAGTCATCTTGGGCTTGCTCCAGTTCTCATGGCCTCGCTCAAGTTGTCTTGACCTTGCTCCAGTTGTCTATGAATTTCTTGAGCTGTCTTGGGCTTGTTCCAGTTGTCTCCACCTTGCTCCAGTTGTCTTTGACATGCTCGAGTTGACTTTGGGCTTGCTCTACTTGTCTTGGGCTTCCTCTAGTTGTCTTTACAGACAACTAGAGGAAGCCCAAGACAAGTAGAGCAAGCCCAAAGTCAAGTAAAGATCTTACTCCAGTTTTCTTTGCCTTGCTCCAGTTGTTTTAGGCTTGCTCAAGATGTCTTGGGCTTGCTCCAGTTTTCTTGGCCTTGCTCAAGGTTTCTTGGGCTTGCTCTAGTTGTCTTGAGCTTTCTCTTGTTTTCTTGGGCTTGCTCGAGTTGTCTTGGCCTTGCTCCATTTTTCATAGGCTTACTCTAGTTTTCTTGGGCTTGCTCCAGTTGTCTCAGCCTTGCTCCATTTGTCTTAGGCTTGTTCCGGTTGTCTTGGGCTTTCTATAGTTGTCTTGGCCTTCCTCCAGTTGTCTTGGGCTTGCTTCAGTTGTCTTTGCCTTGCTCCAATTGTCTTGGCCTTGCTCCTGTTGCCTTCGGATTGCTCCAAATATCTTGGCCTTGCTCTAGTTGTCTTTGGCTTGCTTCATATGTCTTCTCTTTGCTCCCGTTGTCTTGGCCTTGCTCCACTTGTCTTGGCCTTGTTCCAGTTGTCTTGGCCTTGCTCCAGTTGTTTTTGGCTTGCTCTAGTGTTCTTTGGCTTGCTCTAGCTGTATGGGCTTGCTCCAGTTGTCTTCCGCTTGCTCCAGTTTTCTTGGGTATACTCCAGTTGTCTTGGCCTTGATCCAGGTTTCTTTTGCTTGCTCCATTATTCTTTGCCTTGCTCCTGTAGTCTTGGAATTGCTTCAGTTGTCCTGGCCTTGCTCCCATTGTCTTCGACTTGGTCCAGTCGTTTTGGGCTTGCTTCAGTTGTTTTGGGCTTGCTCCAGTTGTCTTGGTCTTGCTCCAGTTGTATTTGCCTTACTCGAGTTTTCATGTGCTTTTTCTACTTGTCTTAGCCTTGCTCAGTTGTCTTGGGCTTGCTCCAGTTGTCTTCGGCTTGCTCAAGTTGTATCAGGCTTGCTCCAGTTGTCTTGGGCTTGCTCTAGTTGTCTTAGTCTTGCTCTAGTTATCTTTGACTTGCTCTAGTTGTCTTTTTCTTTCTCCAGTTGTCTTGGCCTTGCTCCAGCTGTCTAGGACTTGCACTTGTTGTCTTAAGCTTGCTCCAGTTGTCTTTGCCTTGCTCCAGTTGTCTTGGCCTTGCTCCAGTTGTTTTGGGTTGCTCTAAGTGTCTTGGGCTCGCTCCACTTCTCTTGCCCTTGCTCTAGCTTTCTTGGGCTTGCTTCAGTTGTGTTTGGCTTGCTCCACTTGTATTGGTCTTGCTCCAGTTGTCTTGGCCTTGCTCCACTTGTCTTAGGCTTGATCCAATTGTCTAGGGCTTGTTTCAGTTGTCTTGGGCTTGCTCCAGTTTTCTCGGGCTTGCTCTAGTTGTCTTTTCCTTGCTCCTGATGTCTTGGGCTTGCTCCAGCTGTCTTGGCCTTTCTCAAGTTGTCTTGGCCTTGCTTGTTGTCTTGGCCTTGCTCTATTTGTCTTGGGCCTGCTCCAGTTGACTTTGGCTTGCCCCACTTGTCTTCGCCATGCTCTCGTTATCTTGGCCTTCCTCCCGTTGTCTTAGGCCTGTTCCAGTTGTCTTTGGCTTGCACTAGTTGTCTTGGCCTTGATCCAGTTGTCTTGGCCTTGCTCAATCTTTCTTGGGCTTGCTCTAGTTGTCTTGGGCTTGCTCCAACTGTCTTGGCCATGCCCCATGTGTCTTGGAATTGCTTCAGTCGTCTTGGGCTTGCTCCAATTGCCTTGGGCTTGCTCCAGTTGTTTTGGCCTTGCTGCAGTTGTCTTTGCCTTGCTCTACTTGTTTTCAGCTTTCTCCAAGAGTCTTGGGCTTCCTCCAGTTGTCTTGGCCTTGCCGCACTTATCCTGGGCTTGCTCCTCCTGTCTTGGGCTTGCTCCAGTTGTCTTGGCCTTGCTCTAGTTGTCTTGGGCTTGCTCCAATCATCTTGGGTTTTCCCTAGTTGTCTTTGGCTTGCTCCAGCTGTCTTGGGCTTGCTCCAACAAGCTTGGCCTTGCTCCAGTTGTCTTGGCCTTGCTTCAATCGTCTTAACCTTGTTCTAGTTGTCATGGACATCCTCTAGTTGTCTTGGGCCTGCTCTAGTTGACTTCGGCTTGCTCGAGTTGTCTTGGCCTTGCTCCAGTTGTCTTGGCCTTGTTCCAGGTATCTTGGGTCTGCTCCAATTGGCTTGGGCTTTCTCCACTTGTCTTGGGCTTGCTCCAGTTCTCTTGGCCTCGCTCAAGTTGTCTTGACCTTGCTCTAGTTGTCTAGTGCTTTCTCTAGCCCTCTTAGGCTTGCTCCAGTTCTCTTGCCCTTGCAAAAGTTGTCCTGGAGATGCTCCACTTGTCTTGGGCTTGCTCCAGTTGTCTTAGGCTTGCTCTAGTTGTCTAGGCCTTGCTCCAATTGTCTAGGCCTTGCTCCAGTTGTTTTAAGCTTGCTGGAGGTGTCTTTGACTTGCTCTAGTTGTCTTGGCCTTTTTCAAGGTTTCTTGGGCTTGCTCCAGTTGTCTTAGGCTTGCTTTAATTTTATTGGGCTTGCTCCAGTTGTCTTGCCCTTGCTCTAGTTGTCATAGGCTTGGTCTAGTTGTCTTGGGCTTGCTATGGTTGTCTTGGCCTTGCTCCATTTGTCTAATGCTTGCTCCAATTGACTTGGGCTTGCTCCAGATGTCTTGGCCTAGGTCTTGTTGTCTTGGGCTTGCTCCAGTTCTCTTCGCCTTGTTCCAGTTCTCTTGGCCTTGCTCCAGTTGTCTTTGCCTTGCTCCAGTTGTCTTGTCCTTGCTCATGATTTTTTTGGCCTGCTCCAGTTATCTTGTCCTTGCCCTAGTTGTTTTTGGCCTGCTCCAGTTTTCTTGGGCTTGCTCTAGTTGTCTTTGGCTTTCTCTAGTTGTCTTGGGCTTTCTCCAGTTGTCTTGGGCTTGCTTCAGTTGTCTTGGCCTTGCTCTAATAGTCTTAGGCTTGCTCCAGTTGTCTTGCCCTTGCTCCAGTTGTCTTGGGCTTGCTCCAATAGTCTTAGCCTTGCTCCAGTTGTCTTTGCCTTGCTCTTGTTCTCTTGGGTTTGCTCCAGTTTTTTTAAGCTTCCTCCAGTTGTCTTGGGCTTGCCACAGCTTTCTTGGGCTTGCTCCCAGTGTCTTTGGCTTCCTCCAGCTGTCTTGGGCTCGTTCCAGGTTTCTTGGCATAGATCCAGTTGTCTTGGCCTTGCTCCAGTTGTCTACAACTTTCTCTAGTTGTCTTGGCCTTGCACCAGTTCCTTGGATTTGGTCCAGATATCTTGGGCTTGCTGTGGTTTTCTTGGGCTTGCTCCAGTTGTCTTGACCTTACTCCAGTTGTATTGGCCTTTCTCCAGTTGTCTTGGGCTTCATGGACTTGTCTTGACCTTGCTCCAGTTGTCTTGGGCTTTCTCCAGTTATCTTGGGCTTGCTCCAGTTGTTTTGGGTTGCTCTTGGTGCCTTCGGCTTGCTCCAGTTGTCTTGGGCTTGCTCCAATTGTCTTGGGCTTGCTCCAGTTGTCTTGGGCTTGCTCTAGTTGTCTTGGCCTTGCTCCATTTGTCTTACGCTTGCTCCAGTTGTCTTGGGCTTGCCCCAGTTGTCTTGGGCTTACTCCAGTTTTCTTGGGCTTGCTCCAGTTTTCTTGGCCTTGCTCCAGTTGTCTTGGCCTTGCTCCAGCTGTCTTGGCCTTGCTCCAATTGTTCTAGCCTTGCTACAGTTGTCTTGGTCTTGCTCCAGTTGCCTTGGACCTCCTCCAGTTGACTTGCGTTTGCTTCAGTTGTCTTGGCCTTGCTCCTGGTGTCTTGGCCTTGCTTCAGTTGTCTTAAGCCTGCTCCAGTTGGCTTGGGCTTGCTCCAGTTGTCTTGGGCTTGGTCTAGTTCTCTCGGCCTTGCTTTACTTGTCTTGACCTTTCTCCAGTTGTCTAGGGTTTTCTTCAGGTGTCTTAGGCTTGCTCTAGTTGTCTTGGCCTTCCTCCAGTTGTCTTGGACTTACTCTAGTTGTCTTGGGCTTGCTCCAGTTAAATTGGGGATGCTCTAGTTGTCTTGGCCTTACTCCATTTGTCTTGGCCATGCTCCATGTTTTTAGGCATGCTCCATGTGTCTTGGGCTTGCTCCAATTATCTTGGCCTCGCTCAAGGTTTCTTGGGCTTGCTCCAGTTGCCTTGGGATTGCTCTAGTTATCTTGGGCTTGTTCCAATAGTCTCCGCTTTGCTCAACTTGTCATAGGCTAGCTCTAGTTGTCTTGGCCTTGCTCCATTTTTCTTACGCTTGCTCCATTTGTCTTGGGCTTGCTCTTGTTGTCTTCACCTTGCTACAGTTTTCGTGGGCTTGCTACAGGTGTTTTGGCCTTACTCCATTTGTCTTGGCCTTGCTCCAGTTGTCTTACCTGTGCTCGAGCTGTTTTCAGCCTGGTCCAGTTTTCTTTGGCTTGCTTTAGTTGTCTTGGGCTTGCTCGAGGTGTCTTTGGCTTGCTCCAGTTGTCTTGGGCTTGCTCCAGGTTTCTTGGCATAGCTGCAGTTGTCTTGGCCTTGCTCCAGTTGTCTAGGACTTGCTCCAATATTCTTGGCTTTGCTCCAGTTGTCTTGGACTTGGTCCAGTCGTCTTGGGGTTGCTTTAGTTTTATTAGGCTTGCTCCAGTTGTCTTGGCCTTGCTCCAATTTTATTGTTCTTGCTCCCGTTGTCTTGGGCTTCGTCCACTTGTCTTTTTCTTGCTCCAGTTGTCTGGGGCTTGCTCAAGTTATCTTGGGCTTGTTCCAGTTTTATCAGGCTTGCTCTCGTTGTCTTAGGCTTGCTCCAGGTGTTTAAGTCTTGCTCAAGTTATCTTTGGCTTGATCGAGTTGTGTTTGGCTTGCTCCAGCTGTCTTTGGCTTGCTCCAGCTGTCTTGGACTTGCTCCAGTTGTCTTGTGCTTGCTCCAGTTGTCTGGGGCCTGCTCCTGTTGTTTTGGCCTTGATCTAGTTGTCTTGGACTTGCTCTAGTTGCTGTGGGCTTGCTCCAGGTGTCTTGGGCTTGCTCTAGTTCCCTTGGCCTTGCTCCAGTTTTCTTGGGCTTCCTCCATTTATTTTGGGCTTGCTCCAGTTGCCTCCGTTAGATGGTGTGCGGAACGGTCCACACACGTCACTATGTATGAGCTCCAAGACATGCTCTGTGCGTTGACCTCCTCTCCCAAACGGCTTCTTCTTTGCCTTCGCTTGGAGCCATGGTTCGCACAATGTACACCTTTCGCCATGCTTCATGGTGCACCCTTCCATTCAGCGGACTACCTCTTGCTCCTGCATCTTTTGCAACATGTTGTTGGCCACGTGGCCAAATCCCCGGTGCCACAGCTCAACATCAGTGTCCTTGGTTGATGTGGCGGCCGCAGCTGTTGCCTGTGGTGCATCCTTTGGCTTCGGTGCCACTGTCTTGGTGGCACATGCAATTCTCTCATCCGACGCCTTGATAACTTTGGTTTGAAGCACATACAGGCTGACGACTCTTGGAACTTGAAGCATGAGATCGTCTTTGGTGTACAAAATCTCGATGTCCTCATTTTCTAGGGCCACCGCTTCCTTATTGGTGAACACCACTCTCATGTTGTTGTCACTAATTTGTGAAACGGACAGCAAGTTGGCTGCAAAGGAGGGCATGTACACCACCATCTGAAGGTTGACCGCCTTCTCCGCACCATTCACGTTGAACGTGATCACCTTGTCCCCTTCGCCCATGGTTTGGAAGATGCCGCCGTTTGTACACTTGATGCGCATGACAGATTTTGCCATGGAGACAAATCCACCCTTCTCTTTTGATGAGTGGTGGTTGGTGCCCGAGTCAACGGCGAATGCCCCGGGCCTAAGGATCGCTGCTCCCTTCATGGGCAGCCCCCTAGCCATCATGTTGGTGAGCTCCTTCTTCTCCTTTCCAACTTTGTTCCTGCCTTCTTTCTTAGGACTACGGCAGTCCCTAGCACAGTGTCCAGCCTTGCCACAGTTGTGATAGTTGCCGGGCCTCTTGGAACTCTTCCCACCACCATTGTCTTTCCCTCCACCGCCACCGCTTCCGCTGTTGCCTTGACTGGAGCAAGAGCTTGCACCTTCTCCACCAAAGCGAGAGGCATAGGCTGAAATGTTTGCCTCACTGCCACTGCGTCGCATGGAATCATTGCGGACGTGTTCGGCGACACCCTCATAGGTCACATCTGCTTCCTTCCAACCGCCAAACACGGTGATCAAGGACCCCTAGCTTTCCGGCAGCGCCATTAGAAGGATCATGGCACGCATGTTGGAGTCGAGATTCCATTCCATTTGCTGGACCTCTTGCAGCACGTTGTCAAACGACTGCAAAAATATGGGTAGCGATTCTCCTTCGCTCACCCTCATCGACATCACCCTTTGGAAGATGAAGAGTCGGTCTGCTAGGGCATTTGATTGATGCACGCGTGTGAGTTTTGCGTAGGCCTCGGCAGCCAATGTGCATCGTGTGATGTGGGAGTGTTGATTCCCGTTGATGGACGTCACAAGAATGGCGAAAGCCATGTTGTTCTTCTTCGTCAATGCTGCAAGGTCAGCTACATGCGTCATCACGGTCGCATCAACTGGTGCTATCTCGGTCCCTTTACTTTGTCGAGGTAGCCACGCACGTTCATGACAATCTTAAACTGCCATTTCCACAAGGGAAAACCTGTCCCTGTGAATTTGGACATACCCGCCTCAAGGCGGGCTGGAGTCGGATCCGCCATTTCTTGCGGTTGCTCGTCTTCTCTGCTTCACTGCTACGATGCTTCATTGAGGCAGATGAGGCTGATAAGGCTGCTGACTGTGACCGTTTTCAAAAGGTGCAGTTGATTCCGTTGCATACCCCTCCCGCCGATGATCGCCTAAGGCGATGGTGCCGTTGTGAGTGAACGGACTCAGGGTCGTATTACCTTCTAGAAAGTGGTAGAGCTTAGTCCAGTTGGGGCTTGAGGGTCGTGTCCAACATGGACAGAGATGTTCCTCGTCCCCTAGTCCGCCACGTGCGCGCACCCTACCTGAAGAAGCCGATGGAGCCGATGGAGCAGATGGAGCCGTCTGATGGTTGTGTCCCTATTGTACCTGTGCGCCCTGCAAGACCACACGCTAGTCGGTCTTGGAAGCGTGCCTTAGAACCAGAAGTGTGGGCCCATAACCCTTTGTCAATGCGCCACATAGCAACGGTCTAGAAAACGGGTCCCGACATGGGAGGCCGCCAACCGCTCTTATTGCAACCAAGATAACATATCACCCTCGAACGAGGGATCCACACTTTAGGTTCGTTTGGTTTGCAACCTCACAAAGTCCGCATGTTGGTCTTTAGTTTCTACCTTTGGTTGGACACTCTGTGAGCAGTCTCAAAGACAAGAACTGTAAATGGATGCATGCAAGGTACACGCTTTTATACTTGCAGAGCTTTGCTAAAGCTTTTGCTTGTAGTGGCTCCACTAAAGCCAACCTCAACCTACAGTCCTACTTGGCGCGTCCTTAGACCGCCAAGTGTCATCCTCAAGGCAGGCTCTAGTAGGCTTCCTAGAAGCTTCCTGTCCAGGTTTTGGCCACAAAGAATATTGCGGCCGTCATGGGGTTTGAACCCGCATCCTTTCGTTTAAAACTCCAACGCCTATTCAACCAAGCCAAAAACATATGGTTCTTATGATGAGCCACAGGCCACATACCCATTATGGGCAGTGCATTCCTGGCCCATCTGAGAACACACCAAGGGGACATACTCCATAGAGCAGTGCATGCCTTGTCTGTATGAGTAGCTAGCAAGCTAGGCAGTGGACAAGGTGCATACTATTTCAACATAGTTGTCTTGGTCTTGATCCACTTGTCTTCGCCTCAATCTAGTTGTTTTAGGCCTGTTCCAGGTGTCTTGGACTTGCTCCAGTTTCCTTGGCCTTGCTCAAGGTTTCTTGGGCTTGCTCCAGTTGTCTTGGCCTTCCTCCAGTTGTCTTGACCTTGCTCCACTTGTCATAGGCTTACTCTAGTTGTCTTGGGCTTGCTCCAATTGTCTTGGCCTTGCTCCATTTGTCTTAGGCTTGTTCCAGTTGTCTTGGGCTGGCTCCAGTTGTCTTGTCCTTGCTCTAGTTCTCTTGTGCTTGCTCCATTTGTCTTCTCCTTGCCTCAGTTTCTTGGCCTTTCTCCAGTTGACTTGGGCTTGCTCCAGTTCTCTTGGCCTTTCTCCAGTTGTCCTCAGCTTGCTCCTGTTGTCTTCTCCTTGCTCCAGTTATCTTAGCCTTGCTCCACTTGTCTTGGCCTTGCTCCAGTTGCCTTGGCCTTGCTCCAGTTGTTTTTGGCCTGCTCCAGTGTTCTTGTGCCTGCTCTAGTTGTCTTGGGGTTGCTCAAGTTGTCTTCGGCTTGTGCCAGTTGTCTTGGAGATAATCCAGTTTTCTTGGCCTTGATCCAGGTGTCTTTGGCTTGCTCTAGTTGTCTTGGGCTTGCTCAAGGATTCTTACCATAGCTCCATTTGTCTTGGCCTTGCTCCAGTTGTCTTGGACTTGCTTCAGTTTTCTTGGCGTTGTGCCAATTGTCTTGGACTTGGTGCAATCGTCTTGGGCGTGCTTCAGGTTTTTTGGGCTTGCTCCAGTTGTCTTGGCCTTGCTCCAGTTGTATTGGCCTTGCTCCAGTTGTCATGTGCTTCGTCCACTTGTCTTTGGCTTGCTTGGTTGTCATGGGATTGCTCTGGTTGTCTCGGACTTGCTCCTATTGTATCATGCTTGCTCGAGTTGTCTTGGGCTTACTCCAGTTGTCTTAGCCTTGCTCCAGATATCTTTGGCTTGCTCAAGCTGTCTTTGTCTTGCTCTAGTTGTCTTAGCCTTGCTCTAGCTGTCTAGGACTTGCTCTAATAGTCTTACGCTTGCTCTAGTTGTCTTGCCCTTGCTCCAGTTGTCTTCGCCTTGCTCCAGTTGTTTTTGGTTGCTCTTGGTGCCTTCGTCTTGCTCCAGTTGTCTTGGGCTTGCTCCAATTGTCTTGGGCTTCCTCCATTTGTCTTGGGCTTGCTCCAGTTGTCTTGGCCTTGCTCCTGTTGTCCTAGGCTTGCTCCAGTTGTCTTGGGCTTGCCCCAGTTGTCTTGGGCTTACTCCAGTTTTCTTTGGCTTGCTCCAGTTGTCTTGGCCTTTCTGCTGTTGTCTTGGGTTTGCTCCAGCTGTCTTGGCCTTGCTCCAATTGTCTTGGCCTTGTTGTAGTTGTCTTGGCCTTGCTCGAGTTGCCTTGGGCCTCCTCCAGCTGACTGGCATGTGCTCCAGTTGTCTTGGCCTTGCTCTTGCTGTCTTGGCCTTGCTTCAGTTGTCTTCGGCCTGCTCCAGTTGGCTTGGGCTTGCTCCAATTGTCTTGGGCTTGGTCTAGTTCTCTCGGCCTTGCTCCAGTTGTCTTGACCTTCATCCAGTTATCTAGGGTTTTCTCCAGTTTTCTTAGGCTTTCTCTTGTTTTCGTGGCCTTGCTCCAATTGTCTTGGACTTGCTCTAGTTGTCTTGGGCTTGTTCCAGTTGACTTGGGCATGCTCTAGTTGTCTTGGCCTTACTCCAGTTGTGTTGGCCATGCTCCAATTCTTTTGGGCTTGCTCCAAGTGTCTTGGGCTTGCTCCAACTGTCTTGGCCTTGCTCAAGGTTTCTTGGGCTTGCTTCAGTTGTCTTGGGCTTGCTCTAGCTGTCTTGGGCTTGTTCCAATTGTCTCGGCTTTGCTCCAGTTGTCATAGGCTAGCTGTAGTTTTCTTGGCCTTGCTCCATTTTTCTTACGCTTGCTCCAGTTGTCTTGGGCTTCCTTCAGTTGTCTTCGCCTTGCTCCAATTGTCTTGGGCTTGCTCCAGGTGTTTTGGCCTTACTCCAGTTGTCTTGGCCTTGCTCCAGTTGTGTAAGCTGTGCTCGAGCAATTTTTGGCCTGCTCCAATTTTCTTTGGCTTGCTCTAGTTGTCTTGGGCTTGCTCGAGGTGTCTTTGGCTTGCTCGAGTTGTCTTGGGCTTGCTCCAGGTTTCATAGCATTGCTCCAATTGTCTTGGCCTTGCTCCAGTTGTCTAGGACTTGCTCCAGTTGTCTTAGCTTTGCTCCAGTTGTCTTGGAATTGGTCGAGTCGTCTTGGGGTTGCTTTGGTTTTATTGGGTTTGCTCCAGTTTTCTTGGCCTTGCTCAACTGTTATTGTTCTTGCTCCCGTTGTCTTGGGCTTCGTTCACCTTTCTTTTGCTTGCTCCAGTTGTCTTGGGCTTGCTCAAGTTGACTTGGACTTGCTCCAGTTTTATCAGGCTTGCTCCGGTTGTCTTAGGCTTGCTCCGGTTGTCTTAGGCTTGCTCCACGTGTCTTAGCCTTGCTCCCGTTATCTTTGGCTTGATCAAGTTGTGTTTGGCTTGCTCTAGTTGTCTTTGGCTTGCTCCAGTTGTCTTGGACTTGCTCTAGTTGTCTTGTGCTTGCTCGCGTTGTCTTGTGCTTGCTCCACTTGTCTTGGGCTTGATCTAGTTGTCTTCATCTTGCTCAAGTTGCTTTGGGCTTGCTCCAGGTGTCTTGAGCATGCTCCAGTTCTCTTGGCCTTGCTCCAGTTTTCTTGGGCTTGCTCCATTTAATTTGGGCTTGCTCCAGTTGCCTTGGCCTTGCTCAAGCTGTCTTAGGCTTGCACAACTTGTCGTGCGTTTGCCCCAGTTTTCTTAGGCTTTCTCCAATCTTCTTGGGCTTGCTCCAAGTGTCTTGGCCTTGCTCCACTTGTATTGGGCTTGCTCCAGCTGTCTTGGCCTTGCTCCATTTTTCTTGGCCTTCCTCCTGTTGTCTTAGCCTTGCTCGAGTTGTCTTGGCCTTGCTCTGGTTGTCTTGGGCCTGGTCCAGTTGTATTTCTCTTGCTCCATTTGTCTTGGCTTTGCTCCAATTGTCTTGGCCTTGCTTTAGTTGTTTTCAGCTTGCTCTAGGAGTCTTGGGCTTCCTCCAGTTGCCTTGGACTTGCTCCAGTTATCCTAGGCTTGCTCTAGTTGTCTTGGGCTTTCTCCAGTTGTCTCGGGCTTCCTCCATGTGTCTTGGCCTTGCTCCAGTTGTCTTGGGCTTCCCCAAGCTGTCTTGGCCTTGCTCTAGTTGTTTTGGGCTTGCCCCAGGTGTCTTAGGCTTCCTCCAGTTATCTTGGCCTTGCTCCTGTTATCCTGGGCTTGCTCCAGTTCTCTTGGGCTTGCTCCAATTTGATTGGGCTTGCTCCATTTGTCTTGGCCTTGCTCAAGTTGTCTTAGGCTTGCTCCAGTTGTCTTAAGATTGCCCCAATTGTATTGGGCTTGCTCCAGTTTTTTTGGGCTTGCTTCAATTGTCATGGCCTTACTCCACTTGTCTTGGGCTTGCTCCAGCTGTCTTGGCCTTGCTCTAGTTGTCTTGGCCTTGCTTCAGTTGTCTTGGCCTTGCTCCAGTTGTCTTGGCCTTCCTTCAGTTGTCTTGGGCTTGCTTCAGTTGTCTTGGGCTTCCTCTAGTTGTCTTGGGCTTGCTCCAGATGTCTTTGGCTTGCTCCAGTTGTCTTGGTCTTACATCGGGTTTCTTTGCATTACTCCAGTTGTCTTGGCCTTGCTCCAGTTGCCTAGGACTTGCTCCAGTTGTCTTGGCCTTGCTCCAGTTGTCTTGGACTTGGTCCAGTCGCCTTGGGCTTGCTTCAGTTTCCTTGGGCTTGCTCCAGTTTTGTTGGCCTTTCTCCAGTTGTATAGGCCTTGCTCCCGTTGTCTAGAGCTTCTTTCACTTGTCTTTGGCTTGCTTCAGTTGTCTTGGGCTTGCTCCAGTTGCATTCGTCTTACTCCAGTTGTATCACGCTTGATCCAGTTGTCTTGGGCTTGCTCCTGTTGTCTTCGCCTTGCTCCTGCTATCTTTGGCTTGCTCCAGTTGTCTTAGGCTTGCTCCAGCTGTCTTTGGCTTGCACCAGCTGTCTTGAACTTGCTCTAGTTGTCTTGTTCTTGCTCGAGTTGTCTTGGCTTACTCCATTTCCTTTGACCTTGCTCCAGTTGTCTTGGCCTTGCTCTAATTGATGTTGGCTTGCTCTAGGTGTCGTGGGCTTGCTCCAGTTCTTTTGGCCTTGCTCTAGTTTTCTTGGGCTTGCTACATTTGTCTTGGGCCTACTCAAGTTGTCTTGGGCTTGATCCAGTTTCCTTGGCCTTGCTCAAGTTGTCTTAGGCTTGCTCCACTTGTCAAGTTTTTGCCCAAGTTGTCTTGGGCTTGCTCCAGTTTTCTTAGGCTTGCTCCAGTTGTCTTGGCCTTGCTCCAGTTTTCCTGGGCTTGCTCCAGTTGTCTTTGGCTTGCTCTAGTTGTCTTCTCCTTGCTCCAGTAGCCTTGGCCTTGCTCCACTTGTCTTGGCCTTGCCCAGTTGTCTTGGCTTTACTCCGGTTGTTTTCGGCCTGCTCTAGTTTTCTTGGGCTTGCTGTAGTTGTCTTGGGCTTGCTCCAAAATTTTTCAGCTTGGACATGCTCCAGTTGTCTTGGCCTTGATCTAGGTGTCTTTGGATTTCTTCAGTTGTCATGGGCTTGCTCCAGGTTTCTTAGCATTTCTCCAGTTGTCTTAGCCTTGCTTAAGTTGTCTTGGACTTGCTTCAGTTTTCTTGGCCTTGCTCCAGTTGACTTGGACTTGGTCCAGTCATCTTGGGCTTGCTCCAATTGTCTTGGGCTTGCTCTAGTTGTCTTGGGATTGCATGAGTTGTCTTGACCTTGCTCCAGTTGTCGTACACTTGCTGTAGTTGTCTTGGCCTTGCTCCAGTTGTCTTGGCCTTGCTCAATTAGTCTTCGGCTTGCTCCAGTTGTCTTGGGCTTGCTCCAATTTTCTTGGCCTTCCTCCAGGTGTCTTGGGCTTGCTCTAGTTGTCTTTGCCTTGCTCTATTTGTCTTGGCCTTACTCCAGTTGTCTTTTTTTTCTCCAGTTATCTTGGCCGTGCTCGCGTTATTTCTGGCCTGCTCTTGTTTCCTTGGGTTTCCTCTAGTTGTCTTGGGCTTGCTCCAGCTGTCTTGGGCTTGCTTCAGTTGTCTTGGGCTTGCTCCAGTGGTCTTGGCCTCGCTCCAGATGTCTTTGGCTTGCTCCAGTTGTCTTGGGCTTGCTCCACGTTTCTTTGCATTGCTCCAGTTGTCTTTGCGTTGCTCCAATTGTTTAGGACTTGCTCCAGTTGTCTTGGCCTTGCTCCAGTAGTCTTGGAATTGGTCATGTGGTTTTGGGCTTGCTTCGGTTTTCTTCGGCTTGCTCCAGCTGTCTTGGCCCTGCTCCAGTTGTATTGGTCTTGCTCCCATTGTCTTGGGCTTTGTCCACTTGTCTTCGGCTTGCTTTAGTTGTCTTGGGCTTGCTCCAGTTGTCTCGGCCTTGCTCCGGTTCTATCAGGCTTGCTCCAGCTGTCTTGGGCTTGCTCCAGGTGTCTTAGCCTCGCTCCCGTTATCTTCCGCTTCACTGAGTTGTCTTCGGCTTGCTCCAGTTGTCTCTGGCTTGCTCCGGCTGTCTTGGACTTGCTCCAGTTGTCTTGTGCTTGCTCCTGTTGTCTTGGGCTTGCTCCAGTTCATTTGGCCTTGCTCCAGTTGTCTTGGCCTTGCTCTAGTTGCTTTGGGGTTGCTCTGGGTGTCTTGGGCCTTCTCCAGTGTGAAAAAACGGCCCCCAGGTGGAGGCACTTCCAACGTGGCCCGACGGGTCTGCTGTGCTCACGGCTGTGTTTTGTGCGGATGGTTCTGAGTCTAAGCGTGAGCTTTCTGGTCGCCTCACGCTATGTTTCTGGGAGTCGAAGGCATTTGCGAGACAGTCACTTTTGCGAAGGGAATAACGTGATTTTGCATTTTTTAGAACATGGACATGATCTGAACATTTGTAGGGCTAGTCATGAGCTCTCCAACGCACCAAACCGTGCGCGATTTGGATAACCGTAGCTCCCGCTACGTCAGTCGAAGCGCAGCACCCCAAACCAGCCGCTCACTCGGCGGCGCGCACCACGTCGCCCGCCAAGGCGCCTTCACACATCAAGGACCCATGAAAACGCCATTCCGGAGGTGCAGATGTCCCTATGCGTAGTGGCGGCGCCCCTTGCACCTTTGGGGTCTGTTTTGATGAGTTAATCATCGAGTTTGGTGATGGGGATTGATGTGGGTCGAAACCTGTTCGCGGACTTCCAGTCGGAATTTTGACNCCCGAGTAACAAACTGTACTACTGAGTTTCGGACTCCGAGCCAGGATTTTGGCTAAGTCCCTCAGTAACAAACTGCACTCCTGAAATCCGGCGGATCATCCACCGGACGCCTCGGCAGTCCTTCCGGAGCAAAATCCCCAGATGGCATTTTGTTACTCGCTCCGGTCAATTATTCACCGGAAGTCGAACCGCGGCCGGCTCCCAGAACCGCCGCGCACACCCCAACTTTGGAAGCGCATATCTCCCTTGTTACTAGTCCGATTCTGGTGAAACAACTTCCACCAGATTCAGCAACTCGTCAACTTTTAGGGGCAATCCTCCATTTTAGGATCCAAGCAATCCTCGAGTCGCCAAATCCGTCGACGAGGATTTTCCTCTCTCTCGCGGCTCGTCGGCGCCTCCTGGCGCCGCACTTGGGCATGCAGAGGGGCAAATCTTCAACATCCAGTTCTCTTGGCCTTGCTCCAGTTATCTTGAGCTTGCTCCATTTGTCTTGGGATTGCTCCAGTTGCCTTGCCCTTGCTTAAGTTGTCTTAGGCGTGCTCAACTTGTCGTGGGTTTGCCCCAGTTGTCTTGGGCTTGCTCCAGTTATCTTGGCCTTGCTCCAGTTGTCTTGGGCTTGCTCCAGCTGTCTTGGCCTTGCTCCAGTCTTGGCCCTGCTCCTGTTGTCTTGGCCTTGCTTGAGTTGTCCTCGCCTTGCTCCGGTTGTCTTGGGCCTGCTCCAGTTGTCTTTGGCTTGCTCCAATTGTCTTGGCTTTGCTCTAGTTGTCTTGGCCTTGCTCCAGTTGTCTTGGGCTTGCTCTAGTTGTCTTGAGCTTACTCCAGTTGTCTTGGCCATGCTCCACTTTTCTTGGACTTGCTCGAGTTGTCTTGGGCTTGCTCTAGTTGTCTTGGGCTTGCTCCAGTTGTCTTGGCCTTGCTCCACTTGTATTGGCCTTGCTATTGTTGTTTTGGGCTTTCGCCAGGAGTCTTGGGTTTTCTTAAGTTGTCTTGGACTTGCTCCAGTTATCTTGGGCTTGCTCCAGTTGTTGTGGGCTTGCTCCAGTTGTCTTGGGCTTGCTCCAATTGCCTTTTCCTTCATCCAGTTGCCTTAGGCTTGCACCAGTTGTCTTGAGCTTGCCCCATCTGTCTTGGCCTTGCTCTAGTTGTTTTCGGCTTCCTCCAGGATTCTTGGACCTCCTTCAGTTGTCTTCGCCTTGCTCCAGTTATCCTCGGCTTGCTCTAGTTGTCTTGGGCTTGCTACAGTTGTCTTGGTCTTGTTCCAGTTTTCTTAGGCTTGCTACAGTTGTCTTGGGCTTGCCCCAGCTGTGTTGGGCTTGCTCCAGTTGTCTCGGGTTTGCTTCACTTGTCTTGGCCTTGCTCCAATTGTCTTGGGCTTGCTCCAGCTGACTTGGCCTTACTCTAGTTGTCTTGGCCTTGCTCCAGTTGTCTTGGCCTTGCTCCAGTTGTTTTGGCCTTATTTCAGTTGTCTTGGTCTTGCTCCATTTGTCTTGGGCTTGCTCCAGTTTTCTTAGGCTTGCTCCAGGTGTTTTTGGCTTGCTCAAGTTGTCTTGGGCTTGCTCTGGGTTTCTTTGCATTGCTCGAGTTGTCTTGGCCTTGCTTCAGTTCTATAGGACCTGCTCCACTTGTCTTGTCCTTGCTCCAGTTGTCTTGGACTTGGTCCATTCGTCTTGGGCTTACTTCAGTTTTCTTGGGCTTGCTCCAGTTCTGATGGCTTTACTCTAGTTGTATTAGCCTTGCTCCCATTGTCTTGGGCTTCGTTCACTTGTCTTTGGCTTGCCTCAGTTGTCTTGGGCTTCCTCTAGTTGTTGTGGGCTTGCTCCAGTTGTATCAGGCTTGCTCCAGTTGTCTTGGGCTTACTCCACTTGTCTTAGCCTTGCTCTTGTTATCCTTGGCTTGCTCCAGTTGTCTTTGGCTTGCTCCACTTGTCTTTGGCTTGCTCCAGCTGTCTTGGACTTGCTACAGTTGTCTTGTGC
This sequence comes from Penium margaritaceum, assembly GCA_023375785.1. Lineage (NCBI taxonomy): Eukaryota > Viridiplantae > Streptophyta > Zygnematophyceae > Desmidiales > Peniaceae > Penium > Penium margaritaceum. Next base: position 26,627 of record SZWC01019403.1, on the reverse strand, counting down.
TTGCTCCAATTTTCTTAGGCTTACTCCACATTTTTTTCCCTTGCTTCTATTGTCTTGGCCTTGCTCTAGTTGCTTTGGACTTGCTCCAGGTGTCTTGGGCTTGCTCCAGTTCTTTTGGCCTTCCTCTAGTTTCCTTGAGCTTGCCCCATTTGTCTAGGGCTTACTCCATTTGTCTTGGGCTTGCTCTGGTTTCCTTGGCCTTGCTCAAGTTGTCTTAGGCTTGCTCCACTTGTCGCAGGTTTTCCCCAATTGTCTTGGGCTTTCTCCAGTTCTCTTGGGCTTGCTCCAGTTGTATTGGGCTTGTTCCAGCTATCTTGGCCTTGATCCCATTGTCTTGACCTTGCTCTTGTTGTCTTGGCCTTGCTCCAGTCCTCTTGGCCTTGCTCCGTTTGTCTTGGGCTTACTCCAGTTGTCTTTTTCTTGCTCTAGTTGTCTTTGCCTTGCTCCAGTTGTCTTGGCCTTGCTCCACTTGTCTTGGGCTTGCTCCAGTTGTCTTGGGATAGCTCCTGTTGTCTTGGCCATGCCCCAGTTGTCTTGGACTTGCTCCAATTGTCTTGGGCTTGCTCTTGTTGTCTCGAGCTTGGTCGAGCTGTCTTGGCCTTGCTCCAGTTGTCTTAGCCTTGCTCGAGTTGTTTTGGGCTTTCTCCAGGAGTCCTGGGCTTCCTCTAGTTGTCTTGGCCTTGCTCCAGTTATCCTAGGTTTGCTCCAATTGTGTTGGGTTTGCTCCAGTTGTCTCGGGCTTCCTCCTGTTGTCTTAGACTTGCTCCAGTTGTCTTAGGCTTGCTCCTATTGTCTTGGGCTTGCCCCCGTTGACTTGGGATTTCTCCAGCTGTCTTGGGCTTGCTTCAGTTGTCATGGCCTTTCTTGACTTGTCTTGGGCTTGCTCCAGCTGTCTTCGCCTAGCTCTAGTTGTCTTGGCCTTGCTCCAGTTGTCCTTTTCTTGCACTAAATGTCTTGGCCTTGCTCCTGTTGTCTTGGGCATTCTCCGGTTGTCTTGGGCTTGCTCAAGTTGTCCTGGGCTTGATCCACGTGTCTTTGGCTTGCTCCAGTTGTCATGGGCTTGCTCCAGGTTTCTTGGCATTGCTCTAGTTGTCTTTGCCTTGCTATGTTTTTCTTGGGCCTACTCCAGTTGTCTTTCGCTTGCTCCAGTTGTCTTTGCCTTGCTCCAGTTGTCTTGGACTTGGTCCAGTCGTCTTGGACTTGCGTCAGTTTTGTTGGGCTTGCTCCAGTTGTCTTGGCCTTGCTCCATTTGTATTGGCCTTCCTCCCATTGTCTTGGGTTTCTTCCACTTGTCTTGGCCTTGCTCCAGTTGTCTTGGCCTTGCTCTAGTTGTCTTGGGCCTGCTCTTGTTGTATCAGGCTTGCTCCAGTTGTCTTTGCCTTGCTCTAGTTGTCTTTCTATTCCTTCAGATGTCTTGGGTTTTGCTCTAGTTGTGTTGGATTTGCTCTAGTTCTCTTGGCCTTGCTCCAGTTGTCTTGGCCTTGCTCCAGTTGTCTTGGCCTTGCTCCAATTGTCTTAGGCTTGCTCTAGTTGTCTTGGGCTTGCCCCAGTTGACTTGGGCTTGCTCCAGTTGCTTGGGCTTGCCTCATTCGTCATGGCCTTGCTCCAATTTTCTTGAGCTTGCTCCAGCTGTATTGGCCTTGCTCTAGATGTCTTGGCCTTGCTCCATTTGTCTTGGCCTTGCTCTAGTATTATTGGCCTTGCTCCACTTTTCTTGAGCTTGCTCCTGTTGTCTTGGGCTTGCTCCAGTTGTCTTGGGCTTGCTTCAGGTCTCTTTGGCTTGCTCCAGTTGTTTTGGGCTTGCTCTAAGTTTCTTGGAATTGCTCCTGTTGTCTTGGCCTTACTCCAGTTGTCTAGGACTTGCTTCAGTTTTCCTGGAATTGCTCCAGTTTTATGGGACTTGGTCCAGTCGTCTAGGACTTGCTTCAGTTTTCTTGGGCTTGCTCCAGTTGTTTTGGCCTTGCTCCAGTTGTATTGTTCTTGCTCCCATTGTCTTGGGCTTCGTCCACTTGTCTTCGGCTTGCTCCAGCTGTCTTGGATTTGCTCCAGTTATCTTGGACTTGCTCTAGTTGTATCGGGCTTCCTCCAGTTGTCTTTGGCTTGCTCAAGTTGTCTTAGCCTCGCTCCTGTTATCTTTGGCCTGCTCCAGTTATCTTTGGCTTGCTCCCATTGTCTTTGGCTTGCTTGAGTTGTTTCAGCCTTGCTCCAGTAGTCTTGGCCTTGCTCTTGTTGCTTTGGGCTTGCTCCAGGTGTCTTAGGCTAGCACCAATTCTCTTGGCCTTCCTCCATTTTTCTTGGGCTTTCTCCAGCTATCTTGGACTTGATCCAGTTGTCTTGGGCTAGCTCTAGTTGTCTTGGCCTTGCTCCAGTTGTCTTAGGTTTGCTCCACTAGTTTCTGAACTTTTGTCCACTTGTCTTAGGCTTGCGCCTGTTCACTTGGGCTTGCTCCACTTGTCCTGGGCTTGCTCCAGTTGTATCAGGCTTACTCTAGTTGTCTTGGGCTTGCTCCAGGTCTCTTAGCCTTGCTCTCATTATCTTTGGCTTGATCCAATTCTCTTTGGCTTGCTCAAGATGTCTTTGGCTTGGTCCAGCTGTCTTGGACTTGCTCTAATTGTCTTTTGCTTGCTCCAGTTGTCTTGGGCGTGCTCCAGTTGTTTTGGCCTTGTTCCAGTTGTCTTGGCTTTGCTCCAGTTACTTTGGGCTTGCTCCAAGTGTCTTGGGCTTGCTCCAGTTTTCTGCGGCTTGCTCCATTTTTCTTGGGCTTGCTCAAGTTGTCTTGAGCTTGCTCCAGTTTCCTTGGCCTTGCTCAAGTTTTCTTAGGCTTGCTCAACCTGTCGTGGGTTTGCCCCTAATGTCTTAGGGGTGCTCCAGTTTTCTTGGGCTTGCTACAGTTGTCTCGGCCTTGCTCCAGTTATCGTGGGCTTGCTCAATTTGTCTTGGCCTTGCTCCAGTTGTTTCGGCCTTGCTCTTGTTGTCTTGGCCTTGCCTGAGTTCTCTTGGCCTTGCTCTAGTTGTCCCAGGCCTGCTCCAGTTGTCTTTGGCTTGTTCCTGTTGTCTTGGCCTTACTCTAGCTGTCTTTTCCTTGCTCTAGTTGTCTTGGGCTTGCTAAAGTTGTCTTGGGCTTGCTCCAGGTGTTTTGGCCATGCTTCAGTTGTCTTGGACTTGGTCAAGTTGTCTTCTGCTTGCTCCAGTTTTCTTGGGCTTGCTCCAGTTGTCTTGGCCTTGCTCCACTTGTCTTGGCCTTGCCCAAGTTGTTTTGGGCTTGCTCCAGTTGTCTTGGGCTTGCTCCAGTTGTCTCGGGCTTTCTCCAGTTGCCTCGGCCTTGCTCAAGTTGTCTTAGGCTTGCTCTAGTTTTCTTGGGCTTGCCCCAGCTGTCTTGGCCTTGCTCTAGTTGTTTTGGGCTTGCTCCAGGATTCTTGGGCATCCTCCAGTTGTCTTGGCCTTGCTCCAGTTATCCTAGGCTTGCTCCAGTTGTCTTGGGCTTGCTCCAGCTGTCTTTGGCTTGCTCCAGTTTTCTTGGACTTGCTCCAGTTGTCTTAGGCTTGCTCTAGTTGTCTTGAGCTTGCCCCTGTTGTCTTGGGATCGCTCCACTTGTCTGGGGCTTGCTTCTGTTGTCATGGCCTTGCTCCAGTTGTCTTGGGCTTGCTCCAGCTGTCTTGGCCTTGCTCTAGTTGTCTTGGCCTTGCTCCAGTTGTCTTGGCCTTGCTTTAGTTGTCTTGGGCTTGCTCTAGTTATCTTGAGCTTGCTCCAGTTGCCTTGGGCTTCCTCCTGGTGTCTTTGGCTTCCTCCAGGTGTCTTGGGCTTTCTCCAGGTTTCTTGGAATCGCTCCAGTCCTCTTGGCCTTGCTCCAGTTGTATAGGACTTGCTCGAGTTGCATTGGCCGTGCTCCAGTTGTGTTGAACTTGGTGCAGTCGTCTTGGGCTTGCTTCAGTTTTCTTGGGCTTGCTCCAGTGGCCTTGGCCTTGCTCCAGTTTTATTGGCCTTGCTCCCGTTGTCTTGGGCTTTGTTCACTTGTCTTGGGCTTGCTTCATTTGTCTTTGGCTTGGTACAGTTGTCTTGGGCTTGCTCCAAATGTATCAGGCTTGCTCTTGTTGTCTTGAGTTTGCTCCAGTTGTCTTAGCCTTGCTCCTGTTATCTTTGCCTTGTTCAAGTTGTCTTTGGCTTTCTCCAGTTGCCTTTTTCTTGCTCTTGCTATCTTGGAATTGCTATAGTTGTCTTGTGCTTGTTCTAATTGTCTTGGGCTTGCTCTAGTTGTTTTCGCCTTGCTCCAGTTATCTTAACCTTGCTCTAGTTGCTTTGGGTTTGCTCCAGGTGTCTTGGGCTTGCTCCAATTCTTTTGGCCTTGCTCCAGTTTTTTTGGGCTTGCTCCATTTGTCTTGGGCTTGCTCCAGATGTCTTGGGCTTGCTATAGTTTCCTTGGCCTTGCTCAAGTTGTCTTCGGCTTGCTCCACTTGTCGCGGGTCTGCCCCATTTGTCTTGGTCTTACTCCGATTTGCTTGGGCTTGCTCCAGTTGTCTTTGCCTTGATCCACTTGTCTTTGGCTTGCTCCAGCTGTCTTGGCCTTCCTCCTATTGTCTTGACCTTGCTCCTGTTGTCTTTACCTTGCTCCAGTTGTCTTGGACTTGCTCCAGCTGTCTTGGGCTTGCTCCATTTGTCTTGGGCTTGCTCCATTTGTCTTGGCCATCCTCCGGTTGTTTAGTGCTTGCTCCAGTTGTCTTAAGTTTTCTGCAATTGTCTTGGGCTTCCTCCAGTTGTCTTGGCCTTGCTCCACTTGCCTTGGCCTTGCTCCAGTTATCCTTAACTTGCTTAAATTGTCTTGGGCTTGCTCCACTTGTCTCAGGCTTGCTCCAGTTGTCTCGGGCTTGCTCCAGTTGTCTTGGGCTTGATTAAGTTGTCTTGGTCTTCCTCCAGCTGTCTTGGCCTTGCTCTAGTTGTCTTGGCCATGCTCCAGTTGTCTTTGCCTTGTTCTAGTTGTCTTGACCTTGCTCAAGTTGTCTTGGGCTTTCTCCAGTTGTCCAAGGCTTGCTCGAGGTATCTTTGGCTTGCTCCAGTTGTCTTGAGCTTGCTCCAGGTTTCTTGGCATTTCTCCAGTTGTCTTGGCCTTGCTCCAGTTGTCTAGGACTTGCTCCAGTTGTCTTGGCCTTGCTTGAGTTGTCTTGGCCTTGGTCCAGTTGTCTTGGGCTTGCTTCAGTTTTCTTCGGCTTCCTCCAGTTGTCTTCGCCTTGCTCCAGTTGTATTGGCCTCGCTCCTGTTGTCTTTGGTTTTTTTCACATGTCTTGGCCTTGCTCTAGTTGTCTTGGCCTTGCTCCGGTTGTCTTGGGCCTGCTCCAGTTGTATCAGGCTTGCTCAAGTTGTCTTGGCCTCGCTCCTGTTGTCTTGACATTGCTCCAGTTGTCTTGGGCTTGCTCTAGTTGTCTTGGGCTTGCTCCAGTTGTCTTGGCCATGCTCCTGTTGCCTTGGACTTGCTCCAGTTGTTTTGGGCTTGCTCCAGTTGTCTTGGGCTTGCTCTAGTTGTCTTGGGCTTGCTCCAGTTGTCTTGGCCATGCTCCTGTTGCCTTGGACTTGCTCCAGTTGTTTTGGGCTTGCTCCAGTTGTTATGGCCTTGCTTGAGTTGTCTTGGCCTTGCTCCAGTTGTCTTGCACTTGCTCTAGTTGTTTTGGACTTGCTCCAGGAGTCTTGGGCTTCCTCCAGTTGTCTTGGCCTTGCTTTAGCTATCCTGGGCTTGCTCCAATTGTCTTGGGCTTGCTCCAGTTGTCTCGGGCATGCTCCACTTGTCTTGGCCTTCCTCCAATTGTGTTAGACTTGCTCCAGTTGTCTTGGGATTGCCCCAGTTGACTTGGGCCTGCTCCAGTTGTCTTGGTCTTGCTTTAGTTGTCATGGCCTTGCTCTAGTAGTCTTGGGCTTGCTCCAACTGTCTTGGCCTTGCTACAGTTGTCTTGGCCTTGCTCCAGTTCGCTTGGCCTTGCTCGGGTTCTCTTAGCCTTGTTCCAGTTTTCTTGGGCTTGCTTCAGTTGTCTTGGGCTTGCTCCAATTATCTTGGACTTGCTCCAGGTCTCTTTGGCTTGCTCTAGTTGTCTTGGGTTTGTTCAAGATTTCTTGACATTGCTCTCGTTGTCTTGGCCTTGCTCCTGTTATCTAGGACTTGCTCTAGTTTTCTTGGCCTTGCTGCAGTTGCCTTTGACTTTGTCCAGTCACCTTGGGCTTGCTTCAGTTTTCTTGGGCTAGCTCTAGTTGTCTTAGCCTTGCTCCAGTTGTATTGGCCTTGCTCCCATTGTCTTGGAATTCAAACACTTGTCTTGGGCTTGCTCCAGCTGTCTTGGGCTTGCTCGTGTTGTCATGGGCTTGCTCCAGTTGTATCAAGCTGGCTCCAGTTGTCTAAGGCTTGCTCCAGTTGTCTTAGTCTCACTCTTGTTATCTTTGGCTTGCTCCACTTGTCTTTGGCTTGCTCCAGTTGTCTTTGGCTTGCTCCAGCTGTCTTGTACATGCTCTTGTTGTCTTATGCTTGCTTCAGTTATCTTGGGCTTGTTTTAGACGTTTTGGCCTTGCTCCAGTTGTCTTGGCCTTGCTATAGTTGCTTTGGGCTTGCTGGAGGTGTCTTGGGCTTGCACCAGTTCTCTTGGCCTTGCTCCAGTTTTCGCGGGCTTGCTACAGTTGTCTTGGGCTTGCTCCAGTTGTCTTGGGATTGCTCTACTTTCCTTGGCCTTGATCAAGTTGTCTTTGGTTTGCTCCACCTGTCGTGGGTTTGCCCCAGTTGTCTTGGGTTTGCTCTAGTTTTCGTGGCGTTGCTCTAGTTGTCTTGGCCTGACTTCAGTTGTCTTATGATTGCTTAAGCTGTCTTGGCCTTGCTCTAGTTGTCTTGGCCTTGCTCCTGTTGCTTTGGCCTTGCTCCAGTTGTCTTGGGCTTGCTCTAGTTATCTTGGTCTTGCTCCAGTTGTCTTGGGCTTACTCCAGGTGTCTTTGGCTTGCTATGGTTGTCTTAAGCTTGCTCCAGGTTTCTTGGCATTGCTCCAGTTGTGTTGGCATTGCTCAGATTGTCTAGGACTTGCTTCATTTGTCTTGGCCTTGCTCCAGTTGTCTAGGACTTGGTCCAGTCGTCCTGGGCTTGCTTCAGTTTTCTTGAGCTTGCTCCAGTTGTCTTGGCCTTGCTCCAATTGAATTGGCCTTGCTCCTATTGTCTTGAGCTTCGTCCACTTGTCTGAGGCTTGCTCTAGTTGTCTTGGGCTTGCTCCAGTTGTCTTGGACTTGCTCAAGTTGTATCGCGCTTACTCCAGCTGTCTTGGGCTTGCTCTAGTTGTCTTAGCCTCACTTGTCTTATCTTTGGCTTGCTCTACTTGTCTTTGGCTTGCTCCAATTGTCTTTGATTTGCTCCAGCAGTCTTAGACTTGCTCCACTTGTCTTGTGCTACCTCCAATTGTATTGGGTTTGCTCCAATTGTTTTGGCCTTGCTCCAGTTGTCTTGGCGTTGCTCTAGTTGCCTTGGGCTTGCTCGAGGCATCTTGGGCTTGCTCCAGTTCCTTTCGCCTTGCTCCAGTTTTCTTTGGCTTGCTCCATTTGCCTTGGGATTGCTCCAGTTGTCTTAGCCTTGCTCCAATTATCCTGGGCTTGCTCCAGTTGTCTTGGGCTTGCTCTAGTTGTCTTGGGCTTACTCCAGTTGTCTTGGCCTTGCTCCATTTGTCTTAAGGTTGCTCCAGTTGTCTTGGGCTTGCCCCCGTTATCTTGGGCTTGCTCCAGTTTTCTTGGGATTGCTTCATTTGTCATTGCCTTGCTCCAGTTTCCTTGGGCTTGCTCTAGCTGTATTTGCCTTGCTCTCGTTGTCTTGGCGTTGCTCTTGTTGTCTTGGCCTTGCTCGAGTTGTCTTGGCCTTGCTCCAGTTGTCTTGGTCTTGCTCCAATTGTCTTGGGCTTGCTCCAGTTGTCTTGGGCTTGCTCCAATTGTCTTGGGCTTGCTCTTGTTTTCTTTGGCTTGCTCCATTTCTATTGGCCTTACTCCAGTTGTCTTGGGCTTGCTCCAGTTATCTTGGCCTTGCTCTAGTTGTATTTGACTTGCTTCAGTTGTCTTGAGATTGCTTTAGTTGTCTTGGGCTTGCTCGAGTTGTGTTGTCTTGCTCCAGTTGTATCAAGCTTGCCCCAGCTGTCTTGGGCTTGCCTCGGTTGTCTTGGCCTTGCTCCAGTTATATCTGGCTTGTCTCAGTTGTCTTTGGCTTGCTCCAGTTGTATTCTCCTTGCTCACGTTATGTTTTGCTTGCTCCACTTGTCATTTCCTTGCTCCAGGTGTCTTAGTCTTGCTCCAGTTGTCTTAGACTTGCTCTAGTTTTCTTGGGCTTGCTCCACTTTCTTGGGCTTGCTCCAGTTTTCTTGGGCTTGCTCCAGTTATCTTGGCCTTGGTCCAGTTGTTTTGGGCTTGCTCCAAGTGTCTCGTGCTTGATCCAAATCTCTTGGCCTTGCTCCAGTTTACTTGGGCTTGCTTCATTTATCTTGGGCTTGCTAGAGTTGTCTTGGGCTTTCTCCAGTTGACTTGCCCTTGTTCCAGTTTTCTTATTCTTGCTCAACTTGTCTTTGGCTTGCCCCAGTTTTTTTGGGCTTGTTCAAGTTGTCTTGGGCTTGGTCAAGTTGTCTTGGCCTTACTCCAGTTGTCTTGGGCTTGCTTCAGCAGTCTTGGCCTTGCTCAAGTTGTATTGGCCATGCTCCAATTGTCTTGCGCTTGCTCCAGTTGTCTTGGCCTTGCTCCATTTGTCTTGGGCTTGCTCCAGTTGTCTTGAGCTTGCTCCATGGGTCTAGGCCTTGCTCCAGTTCTCATGGCCTTGCTCCAGTTTTCTTGGGCCTGATCCAGTGGTCTTAAGCTTGCTCAAGGTGTCTCTGGCTTCCTCCAAATCTCTTGGCCTTGCTCCAGTAATCTTAGCCTTGCTCAAGTTGTCATGGGGTTGCTCCCTTTGTCTTGGGCTTGCTCAATTGTCATGACCTTGCTCCAGTTGTCTTGGGCTTGCTCCAGTTGTCTTGGGCTTTCTTCAGTTGTCTTGGGCTTGCTCCATTTGTCTTTGCTTTGCAACAGTTGTCTTTGCCTTGCTCCAGTTGTTTTGGACTTTCTCCAGGTGTCTTGGGCTTGCTCCAGGTGTCTTGCCCATGCTCCAACTGTCTTTGCCTGGCTCCAGTTGTCTTAGGCCTGATCCAATAGTCTTGGGCTTGCTCCAGTTGTGTTGGGCTTGCTCCAGTTCTCTTAGCCTTGCTCCAGGTGTCTTGGCCTTGCTCAAGTGGTTATGGGCTTGCTCCATCTGTGTTGGGCTTGCTCCAATTGTCTTGGCCTTGCTCCAGTTGTCTTGGACCTACTCCAATTGTCTTGGGCTTGCTCCATTTTTCTTGGGCTTGCTCCAGTTGCCTTGGCCTTGCACCAGTTGTCTTGGCCTTGCTCCAGTTTTTTTGGGCTTGCTCCAGGTGTCTTGGGCTTGCTCCGGTTATCTTGGCCTTTCTCCAGTTTTCTTGGGCTTTCTCTAGTTGTCTTGGGCTTGCTCCGGTTGTCTTGGGCTTGCTCCGGTTGTCTTGGGCATGCTCAAGTTGTCTTGGCCTTGCTCCAGTTGTCATGGGCTTGCTCCAGTTGTCATGGGCTTGATTTAGTTGTCTTGGGCTTGCGCCAGCTGTCTTGGGCTTGCTCTAGTTCTCTTGGGCTTGCTCCAGTTGTCTTAGTCTTGCTCTAGTTGTCTTGGCCTTGCTCGAGATGTCTTCGCCTTGCTCAAGTTGTCTTGGCCTTGCTCCAGTTGCCTTGGCCTTGCTTGAGTTTTCTTGGCCTTGCTCCTGTTGTCTTGGGCCTGCTCCAGTTGTCTTGGGCTTGCTCGAGTTGTATTGGACGTGCTCCAGCTGTCTTTGGCTTGCCACAGTTGTCTTGGTCTTGCTCCAGTTGTTTTGGGCTTGCTCCAATTGTCTTGTGCTTGCTCCAGTTGTCTTGGGATTACTCCTATTGTCTTGGCCTTGCTCCAATTTCCTTGGGCTTGCTTCAATGTCTTGGACTTGCTTCAGTTGTCTTGGCCTTGATCTAGTTGCCTTGGGCTTCCTCCGATTGTCTTGGGCTTGGTCAAGTTGTCTTGGGCTTGCTCCAGTTTTTTTGGCTTTGCTCCAGTTATATTGGCCTTGCTCCAGTTGTCTTGGACTTGCTTGAGTTTACTTGGCCTTTCTCCGCTTTTTGAAGGCTTGCTCCAGTTGTCTTGGGCTTGCTCCAGTTTTCTTGGGCTTGCTTGAATTACCCTGGACTTGCTCCAGTTATCTTGGTCTTTCTCCAATTATCCTGCATGTGCTCCAATTGTCTTGGGCTTGCTCTAGTTGGGTTCAGCTTGCTCTAGTTGTCTTGGTTTTGCACCAGTTGTCTTGGCCTTGCTCCTGTTGTCTTGGAATTTCTCCAGTTCTCTTGGCCTTTCTCTAGTTGTCTTGGGCTTGCTCCAGTTGTCTTGGCCTTGCTCTAGTTGTCTTAGGCTTGCTCTAGCTGTCTATGGCTTGTCCCAGTTTTCTTGAGCTTGCTCCAGTTGTCTTGGGCTTGCTCCTGTTGTCTTGGCCTTGCTTCAGTTGTCTTGGGCTTGCTCCACTTGTCTTGGCCTTGCTCCAGTTGTCTTGGCTTTGCTCCAGTTGTCTTGGCCTTACTCTAGTTGTCTTGGTCTTGCTCCGGTTGTCTTGGGCCTGCACCAGTTGTTTCGGAATTGCTCCAGTTGTATTAGACTTGCTCGATTTGTCTTGGGCTCGCTCCATTTGACTTGGACCTACTTGAGTTGTCTCAAGCTTGCTCCGGCTGTCTTGGGCTTGCTCAAGTTGTCTTGGACTTGCTCCAGTTTTCTTGGCGTTTCTCCAGTTGTCTTGGCCTTGCTCCTTCTGTCTTGGGCTTGCTCCACTTGTCTTTGGCTTGCTCCATTTGTCTTGGTCTTGCTCCAATTGTCTTGGCCTTGCTCCAGTTTTCTCGGGCTTGCTCCAGTTGTTTCGGGCTTGCTCCAGCTGCCTTGGGCTTGCTCTAGTTGTCATGGCCTTGCTCCTGTTGTCTTGGGCTTGCTCCATTTGTCTTGGGCCTGCCATCCCTGCAACATCCACTTTAGTCTCCCACATTTCTGCACCATGGCCTCCGCCCTCACTCTTTCTAGTCTCCCGAAGCTCACTATGAAGCCTGACGAAATCAGCAGCGACAAGTTGTGGAGCTTTTTGGTGTCCCTCTTCTTCGGTACTCAGAAGGTTGAGGGGGTCACTCTCAGTGACCTCCTCACCAATAGTGACACCGGAGTGGAGCCACCTGATGCGTCCACAGCCGCAACAGGGGGAAACCCCGCTGGTGGATCCGTGTACAATCCTCCTCCCAACAATGTGTCCTCATCCTCCGCTCCTGCCAGCAGAACTACAACTACATGTACAACTCCTGCTAGAACTGCTGCTACAGTATCTGGCATTACCTGCACCGCCTGGAACGTCGCCAACAGCACTACCCTCATGACCATCATGACCACCTCCTCTCCTGACCCACATGAAGATATCTGCACTCTCCACTCAATGATCCACGAGGTGTAGAAGGCCCTTGAAGATCGCTTCAGTAACAAGACCTCCATCGCCTGTGAAATCAAACTTATGTCCCTTGTCTCCGTGCCATTCTCTACCCACACCAACATGGACACCTACTTGGTCACTGTCACCACCATCGCCCGCAACCTCAAAGAAATGAACATTGACCTTTTGCCTGCTGTCGTCAACACCGGCATCATCTTCGGCCTCCCTGGTCAGTATGATAGCATGCGCCAAATTCTTCTTCAACCACCTGTCGATCAGCTGACCATTGCCATCATCATGCGCAGGCTCATAGCAGCCGAACAAGATTACGTCACCAAGCAAGCACGTGAGATGACCATCACCACCAACTCCTTTGAGACTATGGCTACCATCGCTGACAACCGCATCATCAACCGCTTCCCTGCTTGCTCCTACACCATCCGTCATGGTCCTCTCAAGGGAACCAAGTGCGGTCGCGGCAACCACCTGCCCCATGTCCGTGATCATCACGCCACCGATGAATGTTTGGGCTAGAATCCTCGAAGATCCTACGATGAGCAACCCAACTGGACGTAGGAGCGTCATCAGTGTTATTTCAACCAGATGGGCAAATCAAGCTGGCGTTCAGCACCAACCAACAACGTGGAAGTACCATCCTCTTCTGTTGTTGTCCCTGTTGTTGTGAACCCTGCTCCTAGCATGCTGTCATGTTAAGACTGGTTAAGCCTGTGACTGAGATCAGGTCTGAAGATTATGGTCTTGAGATGTTTACCGTGTCCTCTCCTCCTCCTCTCTCCTCTCATACCTCTCTCTGCATCTTTGACTCCCTACACGTCGCATGTTGACATGGTGTGCCCCTTGCCATGAGTGCTGTTGATCATATTTCCTGATTTGATAACTGGTGTTTGGTCAAAAACATGACCTTGGATTTGGCTTCCTTGGATTTTTCCATGCAAGATGGAGCTTTGAACCACTCAATTTGAGTGAGTATTCAGAAAGTTAGCCTGGCCCGAAGTTCAGGTATTGGGCGGGCGGAATATGGTACCCGCCATGGGTGGCGGGATAACCCACCGCCGGTGATCTGAGTTCAACTCCAGCGAGCTCCAAACACAAAAGGGCCATAAAGGAAGCAACCAGAGAACTCTCCTTGACCAGGGTGAAAAGGAAGGTGCTCCGACCAGTCATCGTTGAAGCGCCTCCCGTTGCCTAGAGTGCAAGGCAAGGTGGGCGGCTCCACCAAGGGTTACTTCAGCGGCCGTAGCAGGCGCTTTACTGCTCTGATTTGGACGTTCTTGGATGCGTTGGGAAGCTTAGATCAAAGTCTATAAGGATCTGACGTAATCTTACTGTGCTAAGTAGCGAAAAATGTGTTTCGATTCAGTTCTCCTGAATACGACGTGTTCTGCCCACTCACATCCGTGATCCTTGTGCTCCACACTCTTCACCATTGGTGTCCATTGGCTGCCCCAAACATTGGTAGCGTGCTTCACTGAGAGTTAGGCATCCTTGAGGATGCTTCCACACCCACTAGTTCCAACAAAGGGTTATGGGCCCACGTTCCTAGAAGGATCCTAGCTTTACAATGTTCACGCTACCGCTGCGCGCCATGGAACCGACCGAGCAAGAGAGCATCGGCGCCGTCTTGAAGTTTGATGGACTTGGCTTTCACCTGTGGAGGTGGGATTTTGAGGTCTACCTCGATGAAAACGACCTGCTTGAGCTGGTCAAGGGTAGAGAAACTTCCCCTCCGGATACCGCGACGCCAGAGGAAGTGGACAAGTACAAGAAGCGCAACAAGAAGGCGCTTGATTTGTTGGTGTATGCACTTGCTCCGATGCAGCGCTCCCTCATTCAAGGATGCACGGAGACCGCGAAGGCCTAGAAGAAACTTTGTACCATCTATCATTCCACCAACCTCACTATCCAGCTCTTTGTCTTCAAGAGGTTTGTCACCCTCCGAGCCAACGAAGGCGACGACATCATGGAGATCCTGCAGCAAATCGACTCCCTTACTGTCGAGTGCGAAGCCGCCGGGTGGAAGGTCGACGATCAGCTGCAAGCCATAATCCTCCTCCTCGCCTTGCCGGACAGTTGGAGTCCCATGATCACCGTCGTTGGTAGCTAGTCCACCGATGACCTAAAGTGTCCAAAGGTGGCTGAGTACGTCTGCAATGAATGGATACAGCGTGGTGGGAGAGAGAGTGGGAGGACATCAAGTTCCGCCAATGCCGACCGTCCTCAAGATGTGAGCGGAGGCAAGAAGAGAAAGGGTGCCAAGCAGGGCACCAGTTCTCTTGGACTTGCTCCAGTTCTCCTAGGCTTGCTCCGCTTGTCCTGGGCTTGCTTCAGTTGTATTAGCCTTACTCCAAATGTCTTGGCCTTGTTTCTGCTTGCTTGGGCTTGGTCTGGTTGTCTTGGACTTGCTCCAGTTGCTTAAGCTTGCTCCGGTTGACTTAGCCTTGCTCCATTTGTCTAAGGATTGTTCAAATTATCTTGGGCTTGCTCCAGTTTTTTTTACCTTGCTCTAGTAGTTTTTGCCTTGCTCCAGTTGTCTAGGCCTTGCTCCAGTTGTCTTGGAATTGCTCCACTTGTATTAGGCTTGCTCCGGTTGTCTTTGGCTTGCTCAGTTGTCTTGGCTTTGCTCAAGTTGTCTTGGGCTTGCTTCAGTTGTCTTGGGCTTGCTCTACCTGTCTTAGGCTTGCTCCAGTTGTCTTGGGCTTTCTCCTGTTGTCTTAATCTTGCCCCAGTTGTCTAGGCCCTGCTCCAGTTGTCTTGGCCTTGCTCCAGTTGTCTTGAGCTTGCTCCACTTGTCTTGAGCTTGCTCCACTTGCCTTGGACTTGCTTCAGATGTCTTGGGCTTGCTCAAGCTGTCTTGGGCTTGCTACAGTTGTGTTGGGATTGCTCCAGTTGTGTTGGGCTTGCTACAGTTGTCTTGGGCTTGCTGTTCTTACTTTTGGCTTGCTCCAGTTGTCTTGGGTTTGCTCCGATTGTCTTGGGCTTCCTCTAGTTGTCTTGGCCTTGCTCCAGTTGTCTTGGCCTCTCTCCGATTGTCTTCGGCTTGCTCTAGTTGTCTTGGCCTTGATCCAGTTGTCTTGGCCTTGCTCCAGTTGTCTTGGCCTTGCTCCAGTTATCTTGACCTTGCTTCAGTTGTCTTGGGCTTACTTCATTTGTCTTGAACTTGCTCCAGTTGTCTTGGGCTTGCTCCAGTTGTCATGGGCTTCCTCTAGTTGTCTTGGACTTGCTCCAGTTGTCTTGGGCTTGCTCCATTTGTATTGGACTTCCTTCAGTTATCTTGGGCATGCTCCAGTTGTCTTGGGCTTGCTCCAGTTGTCTTGGGCTTGCTCCAGTTGTCTTGGACTTGCTCTAGTTGTCTTGGCCTTGCTCCAGTTGTCTTGCGCTTGCTCCAGTTGTTTTGAGCGTGCTCCAGTTGTCTTGGGCTTGCTCCAGTTGTATTGGGATTGCTCCAGTTGGCTTGGACTTGCTCCAGTTGTCTTGACCTTGCTCCAGTTGTCTTGGACCTGCTCTGGTTGTCTTGGCCTTGCTCCAGCTGTCTTGCCCTCGCTCTAGTTGTCTTGGGCTTGCACCAGTTGTCTTGGGCTTCCTCCACGTGTCTTGGGCTTGCTCCGGTCCTTTCGGCCTTGATCCAGTTGTCTTGGACTTGCTCAAAATTTCTTGGACTTGCTCCAGTTGTCTTGGCCTTGCTCAAGTTGTCTTGGGCATTCTCCGGTTATCTTGGGCTTTCTTAAGTCATCTTGACCTTGCTTCAGTTGTCTTGGACTTGATCCAGTTTTCTTGGGCTTTCAAAAGTTGTCTTGGACTTGCTCCAGTTGTCTTGGACTTGCTCCAGTTGTCTTGGACTTGCTTCAATTATGTTGGACTTGCTCCAGTTGTCCTAGGCTTTCTCCAGTTTTCTTTTCCTTGCTCCAGTTGTCTTGGGCTTGCTCAAGTTGTCTTGACCTTCCTCCAGTTCATTTGGACCTGCTCCAGTTGTCTTGGCCTTGATCCGATTGTCTTTGACTTGCTCCAGCTTTCTTGGCCTTACTGTAGTTGTCTTGGGCTTGCGCCAGCTGTCTTCGGCTTGCTCCAATTGCCTTGGGCTTGCTCCAGTTGTCTTGGCCTTGCTCCATTTGTGTTGGACTTGCTCAAGTTGTCTTGGGCTTGCTACAGTTTTCTTGGCCTTGCTCGAGTTGTCTTGGGCTTGCTCTAGTTGTTTAGGGCTTGCTTGAAACATCGTGACCTTACTTCAGTTGTCTTGGACTTGCTCTAGTTGTCTCAGGCTTGCTCGAGTTATCTTGGACTTGCTCCTGTTGTCTTGGGCTTACTCCAATTGTCTTGAACTTGCTTCAATTGACTCAAGCTTACTCGAGTTGTCCTAGGCTTGCTCCAGTTTTTTTCGGTCTTGTTCCAATTGTTTTCGCCTTGCTCCAACTGTCTTGGGCTTGCGCCTGTTGTCTTGGCCCTGTCCCAGTTTTCTTAGACTTGCTCCATTTTTTTTGGGCTTGCCCTAGTTGTCTTGGACTTGCTCCAATTGTATTGTGCTTGCTTTAGTTGTCTTGGGCTTGCTCCAGTTGTCTTGACCTTGCTCTAGTTGTCTTGGACTTGCTCCAGTTGTCTTGGGCTTGCTCCAGTTGTCTTGAGCCTGCCCAATCATCTTGGCTTTGCTCCAGTTGTGTTGGCCTTGCTTCAGTTTTCTTGGGTTTGGTCCAGTTGTCTTGGGCTTGCTCCATTTTTCTTGGCATTGCTCAAGATGTCTTCACCTTGCTCCAGTTGTCTTGGCCCTGCTCCAGTTGTCTTGACCTTGCTCCAGTTGTCTTGGGCTTGCTCCAGTTGTCTTGGGATTGCTCTAGATGTCTTGGAATTGCTCCAGCTGTCTTAAGCTTACTCCAGCTGTGTTGGGCTTGCTACAGTTGTCTTGGGCTTGCTCTTGTTACGTTCGGCTTGCTCCAGTTGCCTTGGGTTTGCTTTAGTTGTCTTGACCTTGCTCCAGTCGTCTTGGGCTTGCTCCAGGTGTGTTGGCCTTGCTCTAGTTGTCTTAGGCTTTCTCCACTTGTCTTGGGCTTGCTTCAATTGTCTTGGCCTTGATCCAGTTGTATTGGCCTTGCTCCAGTTTTCTTGGCCTTGCTCCACTTGTCTTCCCCTTGCTCCAGTTGTCTCGGGCTTAGTCCACTTGTCTTGGCCTTGCTCCAGTTGTCTTGGTCTTGCTCCAGTTTTCTTGGTCTTGCTTCCGTTGTCTTGGACTTGCTTTAGTGTTCTTGGGCTAACTCCATTTGTCGTGGACTTGCTTCATTTATCTTCGTCTTGCTCCAGTTGTCTTGGGCTTGCTCCTGTTGTCTTGGGCTTGCTCCAGTTGTCTTGACCTTGCTCCAGTGATCTTGGGCTTGCTCCAGTTGTCTTGGGCTTCCTCCATTTGTCTTGACCTTTCCCCAGTTTTCTTGGGCTTGCTCTAGTTGTCAATGGCTTACTCCATTTGTTTTGATCTTGCTCAAGTTCTATTGGACATGATCCAGTTGTCTTGGACTTGCTCCAGATGTATTGGACTTCCTTCAGCTGTATTGGGCTTGCTATAGTTTTCTTGGGCTTGCTCCAGTTTTCTTGACCTTGCTCCAGTTTTCCTGGACTTGCTCCAGTTGTCTTGGGCTTGCTCCTGCGGTCTTGGCCGTGCTCCATTTGTCTTAGCCTTCCTCCAGTTGTCTGGGCCTTGCTCCGGTTGTCTCAAGCTTGCTCCAGTTGAGTGAGGCTTTCTCCAGCTGTCTTGGGCTTGCTCCATTTGTCCTGGCCTTGCTCCTGTTGTCTTGGCCTTCCCTTGGTTGTCTTGGCCTTGCTCTAGTTGTCTTAGCCCTGATCCAGTTGTCTAGGGCTTGCTCGAGTTGTCTTGGGCTTGCTCCAATTTTCTTGGCCTTGATCCAGTTGTCTTGGGCTTGCTTCAGTTGCCTTGGGATTGCTCCAGCTGTCTTGGGCTTGCTCCAGTTGCCTTGGGCTTGCTTCAGTTGTCTCGGGCTTGTTCCAGTGGTCCTGCATAGATCCTTGCCTCACTGGAAGGCTTTCTGCTTTTGTCATTGCTCTCCCGTGCTTCCTCATACTGTATTGGTTTTACCTGCTTCGGCCATCCCTCGCTCTGCTCGCTCCATTATTCTTACATCGTATAAGACCATCAGGCAATCCACTGACCAAGTCTTCGCTTCACCATTGCCATCGTAGTTCTCCATTATTAGCATTTCTTCTACTATTGTCTGCCACCGCTTCCGCCACCTACATTATTCCTCCCTGGCTCCACTCCGCCTCAACTACAACGTTGACCAGGATTATGGTCCTCCCTATGCCCATTCATCCACACATAACGTATCGTGTTCCCTGGTTCTCCACACTCCTGCTCGCATGCACCTCCTCCGCTTCACCCACGGCTGATTTCAGCAGCATTGCCTCGTCCGCTCCTCAAGCTTTGGTGGCTCTCATCACCATGACCAAGCCCTATGTCCAAGTACATGCCAGTGCCAATGTCTCGCACTCCTCCGCTGCTAACAAGCTGACAACAGCTCTTGAGCTGCTCTCTGTCGCCATCTTCGTCGAAGCTTCATCGTAAATCTCCTCTTTGCTTCTGTCAACATACCATGTGCTCGACTAATCTTTTCTTTTTGCAGATTTTACATTTTATTCTTCTCTTCTGCTCTCCCTGGCAACTTTTGTGACTGTGTGGCACGGTCACCTTTGTCGCCACTTCCACCTCCTGCAGCGCCCTTCCTATTCTATCCTCTTGGAGCCACTGCAGCTGTCATGTCCTGCTTAATCTGCATCATCAGCATCATCATCATCTTCTGCCATCCTCGATTCTCCCACTCCGCATCATCCTCTCGAGCCACCTTCTCGTGCCACCTTTCCTCGTCCTCAAGCAGCAGCAGAACGTCGCTTGGAGTCAGGACTTTGGACACCACCAGTGTTCCTGCTCGTTGGTCTCGATCCAACTGGTTGAACAAGCAGTCACTCTCCCGAAATCAGAAAACGTCTCTGCTTCTCCCTTTTCATTGACAAGTAAGGATGAAGAGATTCAATAACTAGTGGCACAGATTGGCTGCTGTTCACAATGACCAGCCAAAGTAGGCATATGTCACTAACCATGACCAAGATATTTCACAATGTGTGGTCAACTTTGACAATACATAATACGAGTCAAAAATTTCTAGAGGGGGATACAATGGTTCTGAAATACTAGTGATGAACTAGCAAGTACAAAGATATTCAGTAAGCACTGGCATAGCGTGGCTATCTTGCACAATGACTGGCCAAAGTATGTAGATGTCACTGACCATGACCACACTATTACACCATGTGTGGTCAAGTTCTACAAACAATAGCAGGTGTTGCACATGGTCAGAGTGGGTAATCACAGTGTAAGCATAATACATTGAAGAGCAAGGAAACAAAATTTCAATGAATAGTGGTAGGGCGTGACCGTCGTGTGTAATGACAGGCCAAAGTTGGCATCTGACCACAATTTTACACAGTGTGTGGTGAACATTAATCACTTACTTCACGAGTCCGAAACGGTCAGCAGATGAATACAAAGCTAAAGAATGGTAGGCATGTAATACTAACAAAAAACACTTCAAATTCTAGTTTCTCTATGTGAGCATCATGCGCAAAGAATAGCAAATGTTGGCATATGCCACTTACCGTGACTACAATATCACACCATGTGTGATCAACTTTACAAATCATAGCATGAGTTGGAGATGCATGAAGAGAACTGAAAAAGATAAAGAATCCAAATCATGTAATAGCAAGTATGCAAACCCAGACACCCTTACCATGACCACAATATTATAGAAGGAGGTACATGTTACTGACCATGGCCACAACATGACACCAGGTGTGGTCAACTCTGACAGATCATAGTACGAGTCAACAATTGTCAGAGGGGAAACCAATGGTTTGGGAATACTATCTATGGACAAGAAAGTATAAATACTTTTATCAACTAGTGGCACAAAGTGGCTATTGTGCACAATGACCAGCCAAAGTAGGCATATGTCACTGACCATGACCAGAAACTTTTACCATGTGTGTTCAACTTTGACCACTCATAATACGAGTCAAAAATGGTCAGAGGGGGAGATCATGGGTTGGGAATACTAGTTATGGACTAGCAAGTACAAAGATATTACATAGCTAGTGGCATGGTGTGGCTATCA
This sequence comes from Penium margaritaceum, assembly GCA_023375785.1. Lineage (NCBI taxonomy): Eukaryota > Viridiplantae > Streptophyta > Zygnematophyceae > Desmidiales > Peniaceae > Penium > Penium margaritaceum. The sequence goes on along the minus strand of SZWC01019403.1, from coordinate 6,937 downwards.
TGCACAGTGACCAACCAAAGTAGGCATAGGTCACTGACCATGACCAAAGTATTTCACCATGTGTGGTCAACATTGAGAAATCATAGCTTGAGGCATTAACGGTCAGATGAGAGAACCATAATGCAATGATCATTGGCATGGGCTAGCAAGTATAAAGACTTTCAATTACAAGTGGCACAGCGTGGTTATCGTGCAGAATGACCGGCCAAAGTAAGCAGATGTCACTGACCATGACCAGAGAATTTCACTGTGTGGTCAGCATTGGCAACTAATAATAATCCCTCTCCATCTCTTCCCTCTCGGTCGAGATCCGAACACTTGGGAGTTTGTCCCCGTGTCTCGGAAGACCACCATTCGTGAGCTCATATTACGTGGAAATTGTCCCACTTTGGTCGAGACCCGGGTACTCGTGTTTCTGTTCGAGGACTTCGGAAGATCCTATGTTCTCCGACCTGTGATCCTTGCACGTATCCATTCGTTTGTGCACTTAAGGATAACAGAGGACAGGACCCTCGCTGTCGTCTCTTTGGCAGCATGACGTCTTCTGTGATGCCACCACTTGGCGCAACTTGGGTGCCGCCTCACTCAGTCCCGTTGTTCTATGGACTACCTTCAGCGGCGTATATTCCTCCTTCATGGCTGTACACATCAGTCACGTGCAAACCGTCATCCACGAGCTACACGCTCTCACAGTGGCTACCCGCGTCAGCTTCAACCGTCATTCCAACTCCTTCTCCGCCAGCCGTCTCAGGCTCCTTCCACCTTGCCACCCAGTACTCCACCGCCTCTCCTTCAGTGTCTTCTCCAATGCGACCACACAATGTCTCCTGTGGTATGAGTTTGGCGGTTGGCTCCCAAGGTCACCATTGTGAGGCAGATGTATCCCTTTGAAGAGCGTCGTTGGATAGTCCGGGTGGGAGTGGTGCATGCATTGAGGAATTGCACCATGTTACATCCCCACGGCTTTTGGCCCATTTTCTTGGTCATGCTCCGCCGCTTGCTGACAGTTCAGGTCGTGTGGTTGCATGTCATGCCTCGTCCCCTGCTTGTGTTTCTCGTGGTTTTTGGGTTCTTGATCCTGGAGCCACTCACCACATGACGTCGTCGCATGTTGCGTTTGTGTCGTTGGGGCCTGTTGGGGACATCCGTTTTTTCTGGATTGGATCAGTGCAAATACTGCCTGTCCAGGGCGATGGCTTCCTGCAGTTTGTTGGTCCCTTCGATGATGTCTTTCTCACTGATGTGCATTATGTGCCTGTACTTGAAGTGAGCCTACTGTCGGTCACTACCCTTGACGATTAGAGTATGGAATTTTTCGCGTCTTGAGGCGTTGAGATTGTTTCCTTGCAGTGGTCTGGGCGTGTTGTACTCCGTGGCCTTCGTTGTGATAAGCTGTAATGTGCCTATGTTTGCACCTAGCGCGTCCGCCACGGCCGTTGCTTGGGCTCATGTTGCCCCTGAACTTTCTGCTGAGCATATGCGCTTGCTTTACTGTCGCCTTTGTCATGTGAGCACCGTTGCAATTCACAGCTTGCTGCTTCATCAGCCCGCCACTGGTCTGAATGCTGCCACATTTTCCGCTCCTTGTACGGCTCACCGCATGGTGTGTGTGGAAGGGAAAATGCATCGTTCCCCTTTCCCTGTGTCCATGTCTTACACCCATGAACCTCTCTCTCTTGTCCATGCTGATGTCATGGAACTGTTCCCAATCGATTTCCGCGGTGGCATTCAGTATGTCCTCTGCGTTACGGAGGACTATTCTTGCTTCTGTTGGATCTTTCCCCTCCATCTGAAGAGTGATGGCGGTCCCACAATCGAGTCTTGGCTTGTCCAGACAGAGCGTGCCTGCCAGTATAAGCTGCAGGTGTTTCATTCTGATCATGGTAAAAAGTTCATTGGATGTGACATATGTTTTCTTCCATTGGACAGTGTCCAGTTTGAGTTCTCCGCCACCTATACCACTCAGCAAAATTGCAATTCTGAATGATAGAACCTCACTCTTGTGGATGGGGTTCGCACTATGCTGCTCGAGTCTGGCCTGTTCGTACTCTAAGGGAGCGGTCCACCGACCTCCTGGCTGTTGCTCCACGTGCATCTACGCCTATGAGGCCTGCTAGAAAACGCGTTCTGAAGACCGCTGATCCTGTGCGCTTGGAGGCGCAGGTAGACGTTACGACCTACCTCCAGGTCATCGGGTCTCTGATGTCTCTTGGCACTACCACACGTGTTGATGTTGAGTTTCCAATCAACTTCTTTTCCCAGTTTTCCCAGTGCCCACATCGCCTCCATCTCAAGTTGGTGTCACGTGTCATCCGCACGTTGTATCCACACCCCGTCTCCACTTGCGTTTTTGTGCACAGTTCTCTATCGTCCTTTAGGGGTACACAGACATTGACTCGGCCCAGGATCGTGATGCACGAAGTCGGGCAGGTAACATCTTCCTCATCGGCGGCACCGCGGTTTCCTGGAAAAGCGAAAAGCAAGGTTGTGTCGCACGTAGCCTAACTGAGGTTGAGTATGTCGCTTTGGGTACAGGTGTCTGTGAGAGAGTTTGGCTATGTCGTTTGATGCAACAGTTGTGCCAGCCCATTCATTGCATCACTCTTGGTTGCGAAAACAAAAGCACTCACTACATTGTTGAGCACGATGGCTTGCACCACACTTGCACAAAGCACATCATCATTGAACATCACTTTTTCCGTGATGGCATTATGTGTGGTGTTGTGCGCCTAACTGGAATTGACACCCGTCAACAGCGTGCTGACTTTCTCATCAAGGCACTCTGCAGGGGGAAGTTCAAGGTGGATGTGCATGTGGTTGGTTGCCAGTCTCTCCATACCGATCTCGGTTTATGTGTATCCGTCTCATCCCGTTCTGTTACCTCAGTTTTACCTATATGTCATCCGTTCTTGTGCTGTTGTGGCTCCTTTTAGCTACTTGTGGCTCGTTGTCACTTGTGTGTGCCCCGTGCGTGCTTCTGGCGTCTGGCTCCTATGGGCCATGGGGGGAGCTGTTATGTCAATCTTGGTGACCTCTGGACTTGACGACATTCACATGCACCAAGACTAGAGTGGTCAACAGCTGGTTTCATGGTCTCTCTCTCATCTTGCATGTCCCTACGTGCAAACAAGAATTTTCCTAGAAGCTAGTTCTTCAGGGCCATTTTTCGGCAACATCACTTATGCTCTTTATGAGCTTGATTCTGTAGAAATCATTTTCTCGCTTGTGCTACTTCTTTTGGTTTGTCATGCGACCACCCGTATTGTTGCTGGGATGTGTCCGGTTCCTATTTGGTAGCTAGTAGATATTTTGTGGACTTCCCATAGGCCAGCCGTTGCGTGGTTTGCACTTACCACAGATGGAGGAGATATCTCCTCTCCCTCACTCGTTGTTTCATCTAACTCTTGCATTTCTAAGCGTCTCTTTGCCGTCTCTCCACCTTTGCAAGCACTCTATGTCATGTTGTGTCTGTTGTGATGTTGTCAGACATACACAGTTGTACAGTTGGTTGTGACCACTCGGCCGTGTCCATGCTCGTGCAGATCCCTGAGGCAGACCCAGCTGGAGACGGAGCTCCGTGAGGTGGTGCTCCACCCGCTGGAGGCGGCCTGGTAGCCTACCTGGTGTACCGGAGGGTTGCCACGACCTACGGACTGCGTTTGGACACATTCAGGATTTTCTCGGTGGACGGCACTGCCTGGCTGATTTGCATGTTTGTTTTATTACACTCTCTGGCTGCTGCCGGACATAGGCGTGTGACCAGTCATTGTGTCCGTCTTTTTGTCTTGCATCTGTAGGATCAGACGGCGCTCCGTTTGGACGCCTGTGCGCAGAGTTATGGCCAAAACAGTGGTTTTGGGCCGGTTCAGGACAGACAGGTGCCGCCGCGTGCGCCACCCGCTGTGAGCCGCGGCGGCTATTTATGCTGTGGACCTGTCATTTGTCAACCCTCTTTGCACATTCACTGCAATGCAGCTTCTGAGACTTGTCTTGTCTCTCCTAGTCTGATCCTTGCTGTTCTCGCACCCGCTTGCATGCTAGTGCGTTAAGCTGACTGGTCTGTGCTGCCACGTCAACAGCAGCATTGCTAGAAAGCTATGGTGAATCTTCTCATGGTATCAGAGCAGCGAGCCAGAGCACGCACAGCTGCGTAGCAAAGATGCAGCATTTGCAGCAGCAGTAAGCGACAGCAGCAGCAGCCCTGAGTGGCAACAGCAGCACAGCCCACCGCAGCAGCAACGGGTCCTGTGAAGGGGGCCACCACCACGCAGCAGTGGACGCGGCCACGACAGCCGCATCAGTCAACACAGCCGCAGCTTCTCCACCCACGGCCGCAGCAGACGAGGCCGCGACATCAGCCGCGGAAGTAGCAGCGGCGGCGGCAAAAGGGAGCAGCTGCGGCAGCAGCAGCCGCGGCAGTGGCAGCTGCCGCAGCAGCAGCAGCCGCGGCCTTGGCGGCAGCCGCAACAGCCAGCAGCGGCAGCAGCAGCCGCGGCAGCAGCCAGCAGCCGCGATAGCAGCCAGCAGCCGCGGCAGCAGCCAGCAGCGGCTACGGCAGAAGCAGCAGCAGCCGCAGCTGCTGCAGCAACAGCGTAGCAGCGCAGTGTAGCAGCAGCCGCTACGCAGCAGCAACGGCAGCGCGACAGCGCAGCATCGCAACAGCGCAGCAGCAGCAGCGGCAGCGCAGCAGCAGGAGCGCAGCGCAGCAGCGGCACCGCAGCAGCAGCGTAGCGCTGCCGCGACTGTGCGGTAGCACAGCAGCGTAGTAGTGCAGCAGCAGCGCAGTAGTAGCGGCAACGCAGCGGCGCAGCAGCAGCAGCGGCAGCACAGCAGTGCAGCAGCAGCGGCAGCACAGCAGTGCAGTAGCAGCAGCAACAGCGGCAGCGCAGCAGCAGCAGCGCAGCACAGCAGCGGCAGTGTAGTAGCAGCGCAGTGCTGCCGCGGCTACGTAGTACCAGCGGCAGCGCAGCGGCAGCAGCGCAGCGCAGCAGCGGCAGTGCTGCACCAGCGTAGCAGCGCAGCACAGCAACAGAGCAACAGCAGTGCAGCGCATCAGCATCAGCAGTGGCAGCGACGATGCCCGCAGTCCACTGCTGACGTCACCAGACCCCTGCTAACGTCAGCGGTGAGCACGATGACGTCATCATAGACTTGGTGAATTTTTTTGACAAAAGGTCAATTTTTGCCAGCGTTTCAATTCCTCGAGAAACGCTGACGGCTCTGCGTTCGGACGACTTTTGCATCGCCTCAGCATGGAGTCAAGCAGTTCCAAGGGCAAGGAGCCGGAAGGCACCGTCACGAGCGGGGTCCGCAGCCCACGCTCAAAGGCAATTGACTTCCTATTGGTGGAGCAGTCATCGCTCCGCCAGCACCAGGATGAGCAGTCAGCAATTCTGTGGCAGATCCGCGATGCCTTGACCTCTCTGTCTGGGACACCGGGACATCAGCCCGGGAACGAGAGGGAGGCAACCCCATCGGGCTAGGAGTCTGCCGGTCCCGCTGCCGCTCCTACGCAGAGACGGGAGTCCATTGTCGAGGAGTGGGATCAGGCTCCCCCTCTCATTGGGGAGGATGCGCTTCGCCGGCTGATGGAGCAGATGAGCAGCCTGTACATTGAGACACCGGCGCCCAGCCCGAGGGGACAGCGGCAGCAGCAGCAGCAGCAGCATCCGGAGCGGCAGCAGCAGCAGTAGGGCGACCCACGTCAGGCCTCAGGTGCTACTGGGGGAGCAGCGTTGATGCCTCTCATGCCTTTTCCACGTCCGCTCCTAGCACCACCTGAGGTCCAGCTCCCCACGGAGCGACGACCTAAGGACTTCGAGACTTCCCCGCCTCGCTACGACAGCAAAGCGGGGTTTGACTGTTGGGAGGTGCTGTTTCAGGTATGGGCGGACTCGGAGGGGGTCTTGCCCTACTACCACAGCCAATACCAGACGGCTGATCCGCTCCAGTCCCTTACAGCGGCGCGTGCCATGCGTGGACTGCTCTACGCGGTTCCACAGGAGACAGTGGTCGACTGCCGCCCTTTCCTGGGTGCGCCTGGGACTGGAGCAGGCGCAGACCCGCGCCGCGGCTGGGAGCTGGCGCTGACCCTATTTGCAGCTGAGACTCACGCGACCCTGTCCGCGCACCTTCGCGAGTTTCACTCCCTTCATCAGGGACCCTCGGAGTCGGCAGCTGATTATTGGCGTCGGGCCATGCGCCTGTACACTCGGCTGGGCACCGGAGGCGGCTCTCAGCTTTGGGCGCTGGACACCATCATGCTGGGAGTGCGCCCTGAGCTCACAGACACCTTCTCCCGCCTCGACCAGGATGTCCTCGCATCCATGTCAGAAACCCTGCAGCTACTACCCTGGGCGCAACGGTACTTCATCCAGGTCGCGACGGCTGACGAGGCAGCCCGCGCGCATCGGTAGGGCGCCATGGTCGCAGCACCAGTGGGAGCGACGTCCTCTACGCCTTCCACACCGTCATCCGCGTTCACCCCCACCAGCTCCACCTCTCCCTCTCCCGCCTCCTCCCCTGTTGCTCCGACAGCCATTGTAGCAGTTGTGAAGGGGAAGAAGGGGAAAAAGAAGAAGGGATCGCAGCAGCCTTCTGGTGGCACCAGACGGCCTGTCCGCTGCCACAACTGCGGCGAACCTCATCGCTACACTGAGTGTCAGAAGGAGCTGGACTGGGCGAGGATCACCCGCGGTCTTCAGGCAGCCCACAAGGAGCAAATCCGCACTGGAGCAGCAGCCCGTGCCGCGGCGACCTCGGGTGCAGCACCGGCGACAGGCCTGCCGCCATCTGGGAGGAGCACCACCTCGGACCCGAGGGACCAGACCATCGCAGAGCTACGTCGACTGCTGGCACTTCGCTCTCAGGGAGGTGCGAGTGTGCTGTCACAACCGAGTGGTCCACAGACTGACTGTCCATCTGTGTTTGTTGCACG
>SZWC01019402.1:19126-31419 GCA_023375785.1 Penium margaritaceum | reverse complement strand
ACACGCAGCAACAGACGGCAGACTTACAGCAACAGTCAGAGCAGCAGCAGTACCGGTGAAATACTCCATTTTTCTTTGGAAGAGGCCCATGAAGAGGCGGTCGAACCACGAGTCGTTGTACTTGGTGCGTTGCCCCATGGGCGCCGGCACGCCCCCGGGCTCTGCGACCCCACACCTCACCGACAGCCCTCGCCGGTTGCTGCGGCCGCAGAGTCTTATGTGAACTGCACTGAATGATGAATGGCGAGAACCCGTGCCCCTGGGGACTCGCTGTCCAGTCGCCCAACCGCCGGCCTTGAGAGAGTCTCTGGGATGTGCAGAGGGGAGGGGAGCGGGGCGCTGGGCTTGGTGTGAGAACATTGCTACGGAGGAGTAAGGCGTGGCCATTGCGAGGGGGGGCCGGTGAAATGACGACGGAGCCCAGCGTGCGGGGAGGACAGAACAAGAGGAGGAAACGTCTCAACTTCAGACACCTGCGGGCTGGGATGGGCCGCACGAGCGAGGACTTGCTGGCGCAGGGGAGAGACAAGATTACGTCGACACAGGCTTCACTAGTAGCGGTTTGCGGGAAAATGTCAGCATCATCATTGCTGTGGGTGAGTTACGTAGAGGAGCATGCAATGACGCTTTGCGCCGGTCCATGGCTCCTCTGAATCTGAAGGAGCCACGTGGCAGTACTCAAAGCGCCAAAGAACAGTCTAAGCGCGAGCCAAGAGACACGTGTTACTGGTTTGTCGTTTCTGTCTGGTCGCGCGTGGCCCAGGGCCAGACACGTCTTGGTCGACGCAAAGATTCTTTGAGGGACCTGAACGAGGATGTCGGTTCTGTGGAGTTTCCAGTTGAGCCTCTAGACTGTTATGCCAAAGGGAGCGTAGATGGTGAACAGGTAAAAGTTGCTACCTCATCCATCTAGATCAAGTCGACGGCTGAGCGAGTTTGTAGGCCTAATTTTGCCTGGCCGGTCCTCGACATTGTAGTCGAACCCAGAATCAAAGAACTCCATTTATCGGGTTTGACATCGATTGAGGTTCGGCTACGTCTTCAAATATTTCAGCGCATGATGATCGGTGCGTACGATGCATCGACGGTATTCAAGATAGCACCAATATGTCTTAATTGCAAGTACGAGTGCTAACATCTCCTTCTCGGGTACGGCGTAGTTGAGTTACGGTCCTCGTAGTCTTTGTGACGTGCATGCGACCGGTTGCTGTCTGTTGTCGTGATCTTGCAGGAGGACCGCGCCGATGGCTCGATCTGAGGTGTCCATAATCATAACGTAGTCAAATGTTGGATTGGCTAATCGTAGGGCCGACGGCGAGGTTAGAGCGTTCTGCAAAACGGTGAACGCTTCTTGTTCGGTATCCACTGCCACTCGTTCTCTCTTTGAGTGAGGTCGGAAAGAGGCGCTCACGCTCTCGCATGACCAATTACTACCGGCGTTCGAAGCGCCGGTGGTAATTGCAAAAACCGTGAAAAACTTGAACGTCTCCGACATTGGTCGGCTAATAAGCGGCTGCTACCACTCTTTTCGGATCCACGGTGATCCGTCCGTCATTGATGATACGACCCAAAATTTCCATCGTACGCAGACCGAAGTCGCGCGTTGAAAGTTTTCCAAAAGAAAACTTTCGTTGTAACACCGCAAGAACTTTTCGGGGATGTCCGTCGTGCTCCTCTGTGCGGCTATACACCACGTTGTCGTTGATACATACCACGACAAAACCCTCAAGGTATGGGTGGAAAATGTTGTTCATTGCTACCATGTGTAGGTAAGGGAAGAAGAGACAGGAACACTGTGGAGCAAGCACCAAGACGGGTGCATGGTGTATGGAGACCACGAGCCACAGAGTTCTGTCGAAGTACAATGAGAGTTGAGAAGTGACGAAGTAACAAGCAACAGAGCTGTTACGGGGAGGGGAGAGCGAGCGAGCGAGCAGCGAGCTCGATCTCGCTCGCCACCCTCGAACCTGGGGGATTCGATCCAACCTACCCACAAGACAATTTTCTACTAGAGTGTAGGTGTGCCAAGCAGATATCTGGCTAGTGGGCGAACCCGATTATTCTCATGGCCAACTGTGCTTGAATGCATGTGAGACATGCAAATGTGGCTGGCAAGCTCAGATTGAGCCTCTTCATGGTTGATCTTCCCAACTTCTGGTCATGACGAGTCCGTCGGCAAAGTCATCTCTCTCTGGTCAGTCACCTGCACCAGTGATGTGAGTATGCAACGAGGCCAGAGGTCACCGTGTGATAATGACATGAATCCAACACTCCCCCATGACCCACAGCCGACGCACATGAACGACATGCACAGGCACAACGCGAACGTCACAAGATGTGACACAACACAAGACTGTACACGAGCACTGGCATGACAACTCAACCAGGAGCAACACGAGGACACAGTAACCCAACAGCGTGCACTGCTGCCTTGAAGACATTGCTGCTGAGTGCCTTCGTGAGAAAGTCAGCTCGTTGCTGTCGCGTGTCAACCCACACAATCTTGACATCACCTGCAGCCACATGCTCACGTACAAAATGATGCTCTACATTGATGTGCTTGGTGCGAGTGTGATGCATGCCGTCGTGCTCAGCAATAGCTTTTGTGCTTTGATTTTCACAGCGTAAGGTGATGCAGCGGATGGGTACACGCAATTGCAGAAACAATCGACACAGCCAAACACTTTCACATGTGCCTGCACCAAGGGCGACATATTCCGCCTCACTCGAGCTGCGTGCGACGCAACCCTGCTTACCGCTCTTCCAGGAGACTGCTGTGCCGCCGACGAGAAAGACATAGCCGGTGCGGCTGCGTGCATCCGTGTCATGCGCCCAGTCACTGTCAGTGTAGCCATCAACAACGACGGACGGCTGNGCCCGGTAACAGAGGCCAACTCGTGCAGTGGAAAGCGCATATCGAACAACACGCAGCGCGGCCTCCATGTGCCGCACCCGTGGGCACTGTGAGAACTGTGCAAGGAAGTTCACAGCGAAAGCGACGTCTGCTCTTGTGGTAGTGGCCAGGTACATCAATGACCCTATGACGCGCAGGTAGTCGGTCATATCCACCTGCTCCCCCAGCTTGGACACATCCAGTGTTTTCAACAACCTCTGCCCAGCGGGCGTCATCACCGTGGAATGCTGAGGGCACAGACTCAAGAAGCGAGGCAAAGCGCTCCCCCAGACTCCTGACATATGCAGCCTGGTGGACATGCAGAACACGGTGAGCATGATCACGCTCAAGCTCCATGCCGAGAAAAACTCGAGCTGGGCCCAGGTCTTTCATCTTGTACGTGGACTGCAGCAGGGACTTCACAGCCGACACTGCCTCCTGACTGGGTGACGCAATGAGCAGGTCGTCCACATAGACGAGGACTGCCACAAACGGTGCAGAGTTGGGAGCGACAAAGAGAGAAGGATCNTATCCACCCTTTTCCAGGGTAGAGGTGATCTCCTGGTTCCAACACCTTGGTGACTGCTTCAGGCCATAGAGAGCCTTGCGCAGTCTCCACACCCTATCAGTGCCGTCAGAGAACCCTGGAGGTTGCACCATGTAAATCTCCTCGTCCAACTGACCGTGCAGGAAGGCGTTGTTGACATCCATCTGCTCGAGCTCCCAGTCATGGTGGGCGACAAGACTCAGAAGGGCGCGAGCAGTGGTGTAGCGTCCGACGGGGGCAAACGTCTCGTCAAAGTCAACGCCAGGGACTTGTGAGAACCACTTGGCGGTGAGACGTGCCTTATACTTGTCAAGCTCGCCATTGGGCTTGTACTTGCGCCTAAAGACCCATCGTGCATCGATAGCTTTGCGACCGGGCGGGAGATCGACCAGCTCGTAGACGGCGTGGTCACCAAGAGCTCGAAGCTCATCCCGCATGGCTGCCTCCCATTGCTGGGAGTCGGGCGCAGTGCGTGCCTGACGAACTGTGGTCGGGTCTGACGAGGGCGCAGCAGCAACTGTCGCGTGACACTCAGCAACACTGCTGCGGATGGCGGCTTCGAGAGCGCGCTCGTGCTCAGACCTGAGCAGTGTCTGCCCAAGGGCAGAACTAGGGTGGACCACTGCTGTGGCCAGGCCCAAGGCGTCCAGGCCAGTCGGTAGCCTTCCAGGCTGCTCTGGGTGGGACTGGACAGGACGGACGGATGGGGCAGAGACACTGGACGAACGAGAGGGGAGTGCGCGGAGACGCCCGCCACGGACAAAGGGCTCGATGGGAGCAGGACCAGGAGGGTCACCAGGCAATGGCGGAGCAGCGGTGGAACAACTGGGTGCCACAGGGGTAAGCGGACTGGATGGAGGCGTTGAGGAGTGTGCAGGAGACATGGACTCAGACGGAACGGAGGAGGACAAGGCAGGAGACGTAGGAGCTCCGAGCGAGCTGGACGACACGGAAGGAGAAGGGGAAGGAGTCACAGTGCCAGACGACGAAGGCCGCTCCGAGGGTGGAGGCTGCGAGGAAGGGACCACAGCAGGGACTACAGGGACAACGGGAGCCGCAGGCCCGACTTCCCCCCACAACCGAGAGAGCGGTAGCAGGGAGGCTGCCGTAGAGTGACGACTGAGGTCACGGAGAAAGACAGACTCGAAGAAAAGAGCATCGCGGGACTCAATGACTCGCTGGCGCTCCTGGTCCCAGAAGCGCCAGGCTTTGGACTGGGTAGACACGCCCAAGAAAGGGCAGAGTCGCCCACACGGGGAGAGTTTGCCGTCACGAAGGTCCTCAGGGAGCCAGACCGACGCAATGCTACCCCAGACGCGAGCGAGGCGCAGGTCAGCACGGGACCCGTACCAACGCTCAAAAGGTGTGACTGAGCGGGGAAGGGGCCCGTGTGGGACCCGATTCCACACCCAGGTCATGTAACTCATGGCCTCAAAGGCGAAGAGAGGAGGAAGACCGGACTCAGACAGAAGGGTACGGACGCCGTCGGCAAGAGTCCGGTTCCAACGCTCAGAGACTTCGTTTTGTTGGGGTGTGTAGGGAGCAGAAGTCTCCAGACACACCCCTTGAGACTCAAGGAACCGGGCGGTGGGACCAAGGAACTCACCGCCGCGGTCGCTGCGGAAGACACGGAGGGAGCGCTGACAAGACCGTTCAGCCTGGCGGAGCCAGGACTCAAGGACAGCAGGGACGTCACTCTTCTGGCGAAGAGCGAAGACCCAGCGATAGCGGGAAAAATCATCAGTGAGGCACAANACATAACGCCCAACACCCCCAAGAAGGTCATGGGAGAGAGGACCCATGACATCAGCGTGCACAATAGCAAGAGGGTGGGAGGACCGGGAGTCAGAGGAAGCAAAGGGAGAACGATGCATTTTCCCTTGGGCGCAGTCGAGACAGTCAAAGGGACAGGGCGAGGGAAAGGTAGAGGGTGACAGTCCAACAGCAGGTTGGAGACGGAGCATGCTGGAGATGGCATCAGTGTGAACATGGCCAAGACGACGATGCAAGAGTTGGATATCGGCGGGGGAGAGAGATGACGCAACGTGTGCAAGAGAGGAGCCAACAGAGTGGGAAGCGGGGGCAATGAGGGGCACACGGTAGAGTTCATCACACTTAACCCCCCGCAGGACGATGCGACCAGTGGAACGAATGCAGACAGTGCCAACACCCCGACTTGCGGAGACGTCCATGCCCTGATTGTCAAGGGAGGGCACGGACAACAGGCTGAGCTCCAAGGAAGGCACATACAGCACGTCGTGCAAAAAGAGCACGCCACCAGGACCAACAAAGCGAACAACGCCCACGCCCTGGACAGGCAGCAACTGACCGGAACCAGTACGAACAAAACGGACAGAACCAGCGGGACCCAACGAGACGAACGCTGAACGAACAGAGGTCATGTGGTGGGTGGCCCCGGAGTCAAGAACCCAGAAGCCACCGGAGACACGAACACCAGGAAGGACGCCACAGGTGGCAACAGTGCCAACAGTGGGTGGAGCAGAGTCATAGACTAACAGGCAACGAGGAAGCACGACAGACTGCCAGTGCTCAACCCACGGAACAGATGCTGACGGGAACCCAAGAACATGACCGGGGGGGTCCCCACGAAGGACAGTGTCAGTGTGACAAGGGGGACCTCTGGCCAACAAAGACACACTCTCACCTCCCTGATCGCGGAGGTGAAGACGCTGGAGAAGAGACTGCTCCAGCTGGCGCTCGCCATCGACGGATGCTGCGGAAGATGGAGGAGACTGCCGCGAGGGAGGTGCGAACCACGGAGGTGGGACGTACGCCGAAGAAGGGGGCCCAGCAAACGCGGGCGCTCCGTAGAACGGTGGCCAACCCCATGGGTATGGGATGGGGGGTGGAGCTATGGAGACGCCTGCGGTGGAGTAGACCTGGGCTGAGGTGGAGCCGACAGGGTGAGGGACTGAAGAGGAGCTGGAGTTTGTGGCGGACGAAGAGGAAGAGCCCCCGGTGTGAGACCAGTGCACACGCATAGAGCGGGCCAATCGCAGATCATCAGGAGGCGCAGGGCACGTACGAGCAGAATGCTCAGAGGAACCACAGTTCCAGCACACAACCGCACCAGGGACACGGGATGGTGTAGTGTCCTTGCCCTTCCCTTTGCCCGTCCCCTTGCCCTTGCCACGCCCGCGCCCCTGAGAGGCGAGAGCGGTGGCCGTAGATGCCGAGGAAGAAGAGGACGTGGAGGAAGCGGCGGCAGCCGAGGAAGTGGCAGGAGAGGAAGCGGTGGTGGCTGCAGCAACTCCGGCAACTGCAGCACGGTGTAGACGTTTGTTCTGAAGGCTGGTCCACCAAGCGGCGAGTCGATCAGCCACAAAGTCCCAGAGAGCACCAATGCCCGGTGGGGAATCAGGAGGAACGGGCTGAGAGGCGAGACTCAGCAGCTCGTCAGATTTGACGTCGCGGAGGAGGTCGGACAGCTCGGGAATCAAGCCGTTGACCATGGTGTGGACAGCAGCAAGCTGGCCTGGCGCGGCTTTGTCGAGCTCACGAAGGAGCTTGAGCCCACGTGCCCAGTAGGCATCAGCCGACTCGTCAGCACGCATGATGAGCGTGTTGAACTGCACAATGAGGGCACTTTGTACTGCCTGACCAGTGATTGTGGTGCGGCGGCGAAGCATGGTGTAGGCACCAACAGGATCAGCGAGACGCTATACGGCGAGGTCGGCATTATAGGTACCGACCTCGTCGACAAGCGTCTCTGGTGCAGCAGCAATGAGGGCACGGACAGCGCGGGCAGACTCAGCAGCGACAGGCGTGAAAGGTGCGACAGCTGGGAAGAAGTATTCCCACAGACGCTCCCCCTGGGCCCAGGCGCTGAAGCGGGTTTCCCAGGAGGAGAAGATGAGGCCGGCGGACAGGACAGGCGGCTGCGAGAAGAAATCATGCTGGCGCATGACAGAGGTGGGATGAGCAGCGGAAGGAGTGACAGCAGTGTTGCCGGCAGCGGTGCTAGAAGCAGAGGGTGTGGAGGAAGCAGCCGCAGTGGTGCTGGCGCTAGCAGAAGCGGTGGGGACGGACGCAACAGGGAGGCGCTTAAGCACAATCGCTGCAACCTCGTCAGCAAAGGCGGCGCGATTATCATCGGCAAGCTTGAGGCGGTCCTCAGCCTCACGCTGCGCCTCAAGAGCGAGGCGCAACTGGCGCTGCAGGTCAGCTATGACTGATTCGTCGTCACTCGGCATGGTGACGACGACGAGGTCCTGCCGGACAGATTTCGGCAGAGTTTCCCCTGCCCCAGTGGGCGTGGGAAAACTGGACGTGCCCAAGGCACAAGAGATGTGTGCTGCAGGACAGCCCGACCCCAATCAGACAAGCAACAAGATCCCGCAAGAGAAGAAAAGAGGCAAGGAGACAGAGCAGCAGCCGAAGACTCTCACAAAGCAGAAGGAGGTGGAGGCGCGCACAACAAGGCAAGGAGTGATGGGACAGCAGCTGCAACTGCAGCTGAGACAACGGAGACAGTGGATGTGATGGGGATCACCAGAGCAAGCGCTCCGGTGGTGAGGACGGCTCCAAGAGTGGTGAAGGCTGCAACGATGGAGATGGCGGCTGTGACGACTCTGGTGACGGTCGAGGGAGCAGATGAGGCAGTTGCAACAGCACCAGAGGTGGAGGTACGAATGGAAGAAGCGGCTGCAGACACGGCAGACGCAGCGGAGGCAGTCGCGGAGGCAATAGCAGAAGCGGCTGCAGCAACCTGAGTGAAGATGTCTGCAGCTGCGGCAGCCACAGGACCGGCGACAACGGCGGCTTCGGTGTATGACTCAGCAGCGCGTCCTGCCGAGGTCGAGGCGGAGGCGCGAGAAGCTCGGGCAGCGGCAGCTAGGGTGGCGGCGGTTGCTGCTGCAGCGTCGACTACTACAAGGGCCGTGCGCGTAACCCTTGTGGCCACGGCAACAACGTCGTGACCTAGGACAGAGGACACGCGAGCAGCTGCGGCGTCCACCCCAGCGCTAACGTGCGGGTGCTCGACCCCCCCAGGAGAATTGGAAAGAGGGGAGCTTACCGGTATGGAGGGCCGCCTTTGCTGTGATGGTGGGGTTGTCTCGATGGAGGCGGCGTCACGGTGGCGTTGCCGTGCCGAGCTCTCCACTGAGGAGCCACCGAGTTCCTCCCCGTGCGCCAGCGTGACGGCTGCCACCACCAGACGGTGGTGATGAGACCGCTACAAGGCTGTAGTGCCGCTTGCTGCTGCTGCTGCTGCCGTTGCTGTTGTCGCGGCTGTCGTGCTCTAGCCGCCGTGCTGCGTGCTGCTGCTGTCGCGTGACAGCAGTCGTGCTGCTGCCGCTGCAGATGTCAGTGCACCTGTCTGCTGTCGTGCTGCTGCTGCTGCAGATGTGCTGCTATCGACGTGCTGCTGCTGCTGCTGCTGCTACTGCCGACGTGCTGCTGCTACTGCTGCTGCTGCCGACGTGCTGCTGCTGCTGCTGCTGATGCTGCTGCTGCTGCTGCTGTTGCTGCTGCTGTTGCTGCCGACGTGCTGTTGCTGCTGCTGCTGATGCTGCTGCTGCTGCTGCTGATGCTGCTGCTGCTGCTGCTGCTGCCGCGGCTGTCGTGCTGTAGCCGCCGTGTTGCGTGCGGAACTGCTGAACTGCTGAACTGCTGAGCTGCTAAACTGCTCAGCAGCTGTATTGCTGAGCAGCTGCTGCTTTTGCTACTCACGTTGCTACTAAGCTGTTGCTTCTGCTGCTCACATTGTTGTTGGGCTGTTGCTTCTGCTGAGCTGCTGAACTACTGAACTGTTGAGCTGTTGAACCGCTCAGCAGCTGAACTGCTGAGCTGCTGCTTCTGTTGCTAATGTACTGCAGCTGCTGCTGCTCAGAATGTAGGTGTTGTCGGCTGCTTCTCGGAGTTGTCTCGGAGGAGCCGTCAGAGGAGGCGGTGCTGGCAGCCTCCTAGCACGTCTTAGCTTAGACGGCTACAAGGCCGTCTAAGACGGCCGGTTCACGTTGCTGCTGTCGTCGTGCTGACGGTGGGCAATACTGAGTGAGAGGGTGGCAGACGAGAGCGTGTCCCCTCACCCCCCCTTTCTTGTTTCCTGCTGCAAGAGGCAGGTCGTCACCGAGAGGGGCAACGTTCTTTTCCCGTGGTCAGCGACGGGCGACGTGAGTAGAATGAGAGAGAGAGGTGGAGGTGAGAGCAAGAAAAGGCTCTCTGACTTCGGTTGACTGAGGTTGTCGCTCCACAGGCCGTGGATCTACGGACGTCAGATCGATCTGATGTCCGTCTCTCATGCACCGCTCTAATACCAGTAGGTAAGGGAAGAAGAGATAGGAATATTGTGGAGCAAGCACCAAGACGGGTGCATGGTGTATGGAGACCACGAGCCACAGAGTTCTGTCGAAGTACAATGAGAGTTGAGAAGTGACGAAGCAACAAGCAACAGAGCTGTTATGGGGAGGGGAGAGCGAGCGAGCGAGCAGCGAGCTCAATCTCGCTCGCCACCCTCGAACCTGGGGGATTCGATCCAACCTACCCACAGGACAATTTTCTACTAGAGTGTAGGTGTGCCAAGCAGATATCTGGCTAGTGGGCGAACCCGATTATTCTCATGGCCAACTGTGCTTGAATGCATGTGAGAAATGCAAATGTGGCTGGCAAGCTCAGATTGAGCCTCTTCATGGTTGATCTTCCCAACTTCTGGTCATGACGAGTCCGTCGGCAAAGTCATCTCTCTCTGGTCAGTCACCTGCACCAGTGATGTGAGTGTGCAACGAGGCCAGAGGTCACCGTGTGATAATGACATGAATCCAACACCATGAACATTGCCGAGGGCATTTATAAGTCTTGGCGGCATGACCGTCAACTCGAAGTGCACGTAGCTTGTCCATGATGGCGTCTTCTTGATGTTAGCACCTGCCACACGAATCCCGTGATAACCGCTACGTAGATCAATTGTTGGTTTGTGTGGCCTCCACCCGTCGCGACCGACACCGCTCGTTCATCGATATACCCACATTCGGGGTAGATGGTAGAGGAGGGCGTGATGACACAAAGGGCCTCCGGACTGCACCGAGACTTCTCTAGCGCTTACGACAACGCCGGCGAGACGCAGTCGATGCGTTCTGGCATCCAAACGGGCTTGTCAGGAGGTAGGAGAGCTTTCTTGGTGGGTTGAGACCCGCGCACACGGTGGACTGTAGAGGTGCAACAAGGAGACCCGATGGCTGTTGTGGGGCTTCCGATGTTCAAAAAGCCGTCTGTGATGTTGAGACGTTGATTCCGATATTTTTTGGCACTACTCATGTTTTCTCGGTGGTCGAGACCCTGGCACTCGGAGAGCTGTTCCGGTGCCTCGAGGAGACCACCTTTGCTGATGTCATGATGTATGCAGTGTGTTCTCCTTGTTGACTCATTTGGGTTCAGCAGTGGCGACAGGGCCTAGTGCGGCTAGCTGACGGCGCCCTTCTATAAGCCCTCTAGGGGCTCATTTGTAAACTCTCCTTGTTCTTTTATGTTCAGCGTTCTAGACTTGGCCAAATTCTTGTTGTCTTGCATCGCACTCACACACACAGCTCATGTTCGTTTTTGCATGGGCCTGCATGCCCTAAATCATTTCCAATTTCAATTTTGGTGAAAATTTGAGCCCCTTGTATTTGGTCGGGAAGCTCGTCGTCTTGGGGGAGAGGGCAACGTCTCTTGATGGTAGCGCAACTCAACGCCGAGTAGTCCACGCACATCCGCATTTTGCTGATTATCCCTTTGACAAATAGTACTGGTGCGCTGCATGGTGACGTGGATGGCGGATGAACCCTTGACCAAGCATCTTATCGAGTTGCTTTTCAGCTCCGTTAGCTCATGATTGCTCTTCCAATAGGCCCCTCCAACTGTGGGTCGGCTCCCCAGTTCCAGTTCAATGTAATGGTCCACATCGCACTGAGGTGGTAGGGTGTTGGGGAGTTTGCCGGGGAAGACCTACGCAAACTCTTGAATGAGAGGTGCGAACTCTTTGTGTAGCGTACGGACCATTTTTAGGGTTAAAATGGTCGTTAAACAGTCATTGGGTACTTCGGGTACTTGAGGCTCAAGTTTCGAGGAGCCAAAGCCCGGAAAATATAATAGGCTAGAGTCTGGTTCGACTCTAACCTGAAAAACATCCGTGGCCGGATTCTAGGTGAAAGGAATGCCGCGATGGAAATCCATCGTGTCGCTCCTCCTCCACTCTTAGCTTGGCGCTAGTGTCATACGCCACCGTGGCAATGCCACGTGGATCGATAGGGTTTTAGGATGCGTGTTTGCAAAAGGCCGTATGACGACCACGTCCATTTGTGGCGCGGTTCGTCCCAGCCAAAATGGCCGAGGCGACCATTCACTGCTCCTCCTTGGACTGACTATTACGAGGGCCTACGTTTTGATTCCACAGTTAGTCGTAAAACAACCTAGTGCTGTTACATTGGCAGAGCCAGGCTTCCGCAAACAGAAAGAAAAAAGAAGAAAAAGAAGAAAAAAAACCTTAACCTAGTTTTCATCCGGTCGTTCAACCGGCGTGAAGTAAACGTCAACTGTCGACCCGGGCATTACATCGAGGGAAACTACAACGGGGGACGGAACCCGCCCGATCGGTGGGAGCCAAGAAACGCCCGATCAACAAGACTCCAGAAACCGTGCCTGACTCCGAGGCTGCGTGTTGAGGGCTCGACACGGCAGCTCGTTTCCAAAAGAAAAGAAAACAAAAAAAGAAAGGAAAAATGGGTGTTGGATAGAACACTCACCAACGCCACTCACCAACGCCAAAGGCCGGAGGACCTAAGAGCGAATACGGCCCGAAGAGGAGAGGACAGGGCCAGCCTCCCCCTCCTCCTCCCTCATGGCGCCGATAGC
>SZWC01019402.1:0-18507 GCA_023375785.1 Penium margaritaceum | reverse complement strand
CAGAGGAGGAGGAGAGGCTCGTGCCTCTTCCTCCCCCCCCGTCCATGGCGCCGACGGCGCACAAGGGGGAAAGGAGAGGGCGGCTCCCTTCCCTCCCCCCCTCCTAGGGAGCCGACGGCACGAGAGAGGGAGAGGGGAACAGTTGCCCCTCTCCCTCACCTCTGGAGCATCGACGATGCCAAAGAGAGAATGGGGGGCGGCAGACGGGTGCCAAGGAGGAGAAAGGGCCCTTCAACCCTCTTCCCGCGAGGAAGGAAAGCTTCCGGGGCACTTTCCTTCCCCAACGGTGCACATGCCGAAGTGGACACGAAGGGGTAGGAGGAGATCCTCGTCCACGGTCCTGCAACAAACGATATAAATACGCATGCTACTCTTTGGAATGTGTGTGAGTGGCGCATTCAGAAGGAGGTGAAGAGGAAGAAAGAGGTCGTTGGTTCAAACCGATCGTATCGTCTTTATTTCCCCCCCGGGGCCTTCAAGCTGGTTGTCGTAAAATGAGATTACGTCTGCGCTTGAACCCAGTTTTGATTGCCGCAAAATGCGGCACGTAGCTCAGTTTGAGCTTTTAATTTGAGAAGGCCTCAATCTTTCTTATTTTTTTAACATTGTCCTCTTCATATAAAAAGGGGAAGACCAAGAGGTTTCCCTACAAACCACCAGGCCACGCTTGGGAGATTCCAAGCATCAAAGGAATCCTCAAGTTGAGGAGTTTTATCTTCACCATTTTCAAAAACGTCTGGAACGTTGTAAACTTTGTGGTCGAACCCGAGCATGTGGTAAAGTTGACCATTGGTTTTTACTCATGAATCTAAAAGCTATGGTTGAGCTCTTCCGAAAATCAACATTTCTGAGTTTCCTTTTCTTCTCCGTTCCAAGGCCAAAAAAGAGGGAAATCGGCAGTTTTCCATCCTTTGGACGGAATTAACCGGAAAACATTTCAACATGAGAAATTTAGCACCGACAGTGCCTTTTTGTGAGTTGACCTCTAAGTATGTGGTATTTTTGAGATAACGCAGATCGGCCGATCGTTAAATGCCACGACATGGCTCATTGTGGGGTGTACATGCGCTAATCAGTTTTGTTTACGCAAACGACAACAGCAACGTACACCAAGTTGCAAAACCACAATGGTGACGTCCACTAAGACGAATTCTCGATACCAAACGTGTTGCAACCACTCAACGACTCTCTCACTCGTCGCAAGAATGCGAAACATGCAAGCAGCACAAAACGAGTGTTGATTGCATGGTTACACGGACGTCGACCACATCATCGACATAAGTGTCAATTGCACTACGGTCAACATCACAAGTGCTGGTTGCAAAATTTTGTCTCCGTCAAACACACCACTGAAAAGTGCCAGTTACACTTTAATCACGGATGCCAAAAGCATCTGTGATACCAGTGCCAAACGCATTGCACATGGTCTATAGAGGTATGACCAAAACAAATACAGATTGTGTATCCACGTTGGTGTCGATTGCACCAAGAATGCTAGGTAAGTAATCTGTGAATGGATTTTGACAAAACAAGAATGCGAGTGCCGGTCACACTCAAAACACAAACACGATGGTGGAAATCCACGTGTGATGGTCAGTTGACAAGTGCCGGTTGCACCTTGAATATGACCAACATGGAAAAAGCAATCGTAGCATTCACGCGAGTGCCGAACACACAATTCCCATGAGCATTGAATGCATGACCAACAATTGCGGCGGTAAACCGCATGCCGATGCACCGTTGTCATTAACACCGATTGCACGAGTGTCGAATGCACCGTCGTCATAAACGCCGATTGCACGATTAACAAGAACTGCGGGTTGCACTTTTGTCATGGGTGCCGAATGCACCACCAATGCGAGTACGTAACACACTATGGCCATGACATGTCATTGGACTAGCCATGCTAGTGTTGATGGTACAACACGTGTTATAACATGCCGATTGCAACAATGACATGGGTGCTGATCACACCCCGTCGTATCAACTAGCAAGAACTAGCCAACTCGATGCCTCGACTGGCTAGCTTGTGATAGACCACCAAACGAAAGCATATGGTCTACGTTCTGAAATGGTTTTATGGACAAGCGGGTCGAGCACATTGTTTGAAGCGCCAAAATACGTTGGCTGATGTTTGCAAGGCATCTTGACGATGTCAAGGATGGTTGTACTGTCGAATTCCTCAAATAGAAAATCGACCGGTATGACCAGAAACAATCACAAACGGCCGTGGTGGTTGGATGTATGGCCAAATGGTGTACAAAAAGCACAACGATATGGGTCGTCACCGACAGTGACGACCATTTGAAGTTAAGAACTTTGCCCTGCCGATAGCAGTTTGGAAAGGTACTTCCAAAAAAAGCACAAACCAGATTCTTACAGATAAAGCACAGTGTGACAAGGACGATTTCCTCAAGTATGGACCATGCTAAAGGTAGGTGAACTCCTCCGTATCCATAGATGGAACGTGCTACAAAAGCCTGGTTGTTTGAGTAGTAGTTCCAAAACATGAACGGCTTGCATGACCACAAGAGGTGCCGGAGACAAGCCACTCTTTGATGGATCATGGTATGCGATTCATGCCGCTATACTTCAACCACGTGAAAATGGATACACGCACGAAAACATGCATGAGAAACACGCACGAAATGGACAAGAACCTTATCCACTATCCGTTAGTGCGTGATTCACGACATCAAGTTATGGATAAGTTGGACAGACGAATGAACACAATGGTTTTGTGACAATCAAACAAGCTGACGATAGCAGCTAATGTCTTGGATAAAAATCGCGACACCATTTCACCAAGCAAGTAGTTTGGTGGGCGCAAGATGTGTGCTACGACAGTTGCACGTCCCATTGCGCTACAAGGCTCAAAGGAAAATGTGATCATTTCATGACTAAGCTCGCGTCATGACTATGTCATGAGAGGTGAAATGGACCTGGTCTGTTAGCATGTCGACTTCAATCCTCGATGATTGACATCGCGCTGTTTGTACATAGTGTGTACTAGATACATCAATACCTTTTGGATGTTGTATTCATCATTAGTCATGGCTGATACAGACATTGGTCCATGATTGAACGTGTCAAGGATGACATCCTTGAATGTATTCTCAATGGCAAAACTATTGACATCCTCTCACTTGGTGAGTGATGGATACAAATCGGGGTACTCGACCGGTAGCGACGATAAAAAGGTACATGAGTGTACCGATAACCCTGTTCAAAAGACAATGATACTTGTGAGCGGGGGTTGTAAATGCACCAAAGGGGGACAAAGACGCTGTAGTGCGGTGGTCGAATACTAGAAGAGTCACTCTCTTGTGTACGACAAGATTGACCGAATGTCAAAAGTGAACAAATTTGAGGGCGACACCTTCAGTCTATCATCACTCGGTGAGCAGAAAAACGTCATGGACATTGTGATAGACAAAGGTACGGGATCCAATGTTGGTGACAAAAAATTGTCCACAGTTCGGTGAAAACCCATTTCAGAGAAATTAAGCGATACCCAATTTCTACTTATGTTGCTCGAGAGAGTTATCACGATCTCATACATTTCTACAAACCAACTAAAACATAGCTGGGACCACGTCAAGGTCTAAGTTTATTCCCTCGAAGCTTATGATTGTGGAGACGATATACAAGCCGATAGCTTCAAGCTAACAATGTGTTAGCACCTACATCTTGGTGGTCCGACCGACCACATAACGAGTCATGATCAACATCAAGGCAAAAGAATGATCAGTGTGTCGTAAGTAAATGTTGACATGAGGACTCTCTAAGAAGGACCTTGAGAAACGATACTTCTCACCCTATTATTTTGATGTTTGGAGAAACGTCTCAAAGTTAAATGCATTGTGACACGGCACACTAGTTGTGTACGTCACGCTCTTCAAACATCATGCACAGGGATTCCGGGCATACCAAGGCATGGTGTATCACTTGCTATCCAATTTGTTGGAATAAAACCAATCTCTGAGAGAGATCATAATGACTACGGTGTAGTCAAACCATGCTTCACTTACCCGAAAGGTCATGGTGAAGCAACTTAAGCCCCTTGGTTTCGGGATGGTTCAATTGAAGTACATTGCCGAACGCAAGTATAATACAATTTTGGATGTCGCTGCGGTGGTGTCCACAATGGTGGATGTTTGCTGGGATGTCTTCGATGGGGGTGATCCCCTCCACGAGTTCCTCAGGTGAGGCATGTGAAAAAAACTCTGTTGAATGGAACTGCCGAATGTACATAATCGAAGACATCAAAGCATCACGGATCGTTGCAATTTGGCAAACACAATCCATTGACGGGATCTTGAATGGAACAATTGTTTCATTGCAAACAGGTTCAAGAACTAGTTGTTCTAGGATTACCGGATGTGATTCGGAGGTGTTTGATCACAATCACATGGAACTGACACCCAAAAGGGTGTTCTTCCAATTTGTACCAAAATGACTGTGATCATGGTGCACCCATTGGGTGAATACTGTACGATGAACACTTTGTCCNTTAGGGTAATAGAAGACATTGAAGCATCACGGATCGTTGCAATTTGGCAAACACAATCCATTGACGGGATCTTGAATGGAACAATTGTTTCATTGCAAACAGGTTCAAGAACTAGTTGTTCTAGGATTACCGGATGTGATTCGGAGGTGTTTGATCACAATCACATGGAACTGACACCCAAAAGGGTGTTCTTCCAATTTGTACCAAAATGACTGTGATCATGGTGCACCCATTTGGTGAATACTGTACGATGAACACTTTGTCCATGGAAGGAATCCATGGTTGTTGAGATTGGTTATCTCAGTTAACCTAGTTTGAAATCAGTGTGCTTTTGACAAGGACGTGAGCCTACGATAGCCCACGGTACCCATTTTAGATAATAATGAGGGGATGATGGTTGAGACCAAGATCATCTAGGTCAGAGCATTGTCGTGTCTAGTGATGGACTTTGACGGAAATGTGCATGCCAGACGACCAATGCCGCCTCCTTCAAAGATGAGTGCAATCTTTGAATGAAAAAACAAGTGTGCTCAAAAACCATGTCTTAGGATCTTGGTGCCTCCCAACCCTAAGAAAAAGCTAGCATGCGAGTTGCATGGGCTTAGTAGAGCTTGGTCCAGTTTAGCAAACCAACCCATAGTTGCTGAAAGAGGTCTAATAGACCTAGGCGTGGTCATGAACATGTTGGAAACCGGTTGCAAACCGAGAGGACTGATGTCCAGATCTTGGATTGCATGTATTGACAATGTTGCATGGAGGTACTACCTTGACAGCAACCCCTTGGAAGAGATCGTGTCCGAAGGACATGGGATGTATTGTGTGGACCTGGACAATTTTCGTGGGGACGCCCGGTTAATTGGTCGCAGAGACGCTCCTTGCAAAGGGGGAGGAGACATCACCACAACAGTTTGCTGAACACGTAGCACACGAAGTGTGGGAAAATCCATCCTATGTACCCTCTTCCAAACTGGCAAGACATTGTTGATAATGTAGGTCCCAAAAGGCATCGACTATGCCAATGACACACACGTGTGATGAGTATTCGGTATATACTTATCAACACTTATGAAGAACATACAAGGATTGTACGTCTTTCTTCCTAGTAAGAGCCAAGGATCACGCGATCAACACTAGATGTTTTACGCTAATGACCATAATGAAAGAAACCACGAGTGTGTGGTTGATTGTGTGTGAACGTGATGCAACCATGTTGCGGACGACAAGAGTTCACACATGTGATCTTGTTTGCACTTCTTGTTGCATGGTTTGCACCATGAAGTACACGATGATGAAACCTCTGTCGGGAAAGAAAACCCGAGAGGGTTCGCAGCAAAGGGGGAGGAATGTAGTGTACGGACAATTTGGATGGTTACAAATGGTCGTTAAACAATTATCGGGTCCTCCGGGTACTCGAGGCTCAAGTTTCGAGGAGCCAAAGCCCGGAAAAAATGTTATAGGCTAGAGTCCGATCTGACTCTAGCCTGGAAAATATCAGTGGCCGGATTCTAGGTGAAAGGAGTGCCGTGATGGAAAATCCATCGTGTCACTCCTCCTCCCCTATTAGCTTGGCGCTAAGGTCCTATTCAAGCGTGGCAATGCCACGAGGAACGTTAGGGTTTTAGGATGCATGCTTGCAAAAATGCCCTATGACGACTACGTTCATTTGTGGTGCAGTTCGTCTCAGCCAAAATGGCCGAGGCGACCATTTGCTGAGGGCCTATACTTTGGTTCCATAGTTAGCCACAAAACAGCCTAGTGATGTCACACTTTGGGTACCATCAAAAACGTTTTTATGCCGATGAGGCTGACGAGGCTATTGAGTCAGCTGCAGCCACTTCCGCTTCCTCCATTGGCTTGAAATGTACAAGCCACGCATGAGTTCCTCTTTGGATGCAATACCTGGCCGCGTCAAGAGGTATTGGCTACACAAGTTGACACTTTCTGGTCATTCTGCCTTCCTCTACTGCTCCTACCTCAAATGCTTCCATTGCTGCCTTCCGCCTCACGCGCGGAAGATGTCGCTAGGCACCGTCGTTATCCACGTAGACGTTGCTATTGTTCTAGTCAACCTGCACATTCTGTTGGTACAGAGAATCTTGTCTGATAATGATTTTGTGGTCACTCATTGGCCATGACCTCGAGGCCGTTAAAAAGGCCTACAAATCTCCCACTTGTAGTTGTAGTTGTTCTTGGTATTTCCATATTTGCGATCACTCATTGACATTTTTTTCGTTCAAACACCCTCAGTTGGGTTTGAAAACCAACTGTGCCAATCATGTCATTGCTTACAAAATAGCGAGAAGCCCCTCCATACAACAGTGTAGGTACCGTCCTACGACTCTTGCGACCCCATGGTTGCACTTTTTCTAGTATCCTTGGTTATTTATCCTCGTATCCCTTGCCAAACTTTTGCAATGTCAGAAATCCTTTGCAGTGTCGTAGGCCATTGAGACAAGCGATCGTTCAGTGCAGATCGCTCCTCACGGACAAGAGTCGCACCTTTCACTCCTTATCTTTGCAATCTCCCAAATTATTTTTCTGGAAACTCCCCTCCTTTCTGGCCTGTTGTTTGCTTTGACAGGTCCAAGCGATATGCCTGACGTTTCCGTAGTTGTAGCACGTGCACGTATCTCTCTGGTTGACGGCGTCCACTTCCATCGGAGTCGAGGAGTCCCCGGACTGACTTTTTCAATTCCCACAATAATTGTGGTTGGGAGGTCGCAAGCCAGAAGATTCCTGTATGCAATCATTCTATCGATTCTTTCTACTGCTATGATCATCCGCAATAAGCCATTTTGGATGCCAAAAATGGCGATCGCTCGCCGGATGCCTAGTTTAAGGCCGCTGTTGTAGCGAGAGCAAAGCTTGTCAAGGGCGTTGTCTTCACCAATCATGATCACGCGATATCTCCGTGTGTACTCTACCACGCTCGACTACTAATGGAGACGTTGGATCTTGTACCAAGCGTTGAACTTCTCGTTCAGTTGTCTAAATCATGTGAGTATTGCATGCAAGAAATCGTTCCAGTCGGTTGGTGGTGTCA
Organism: Penium margaritaceum; assembly: GCA_023375785.1. NCBI lineage: Eukaryota > Viridiplantae > Streptophyta > Zygnematophyceae > Desmidiales > Peniaceae > Penium > Penium margaritaceum. Next base: position 10,951 of record SZWC01019402.1, on the reverse strand, counting down.
GCGCATCTTACCATTGCGGGTTGATCTGCACCAAGGGTAGAACACACGCGGTTGATGATATGTGATAGGTGCCACTGGCTGTTGACGAGGCACTGCCGGTCTCCTCCTGCCGTTAGATGGCCTTTACAACAGACCAACAACTCAATGTCGTGTCATACAAGAGTGCAATCGCGAGGTCAATCTTGTTTTGATGGTCGTTGACCCCAGCAGTGGTGAAGTACACCTCTGGACTGGTGAGCCACATCCAAAGCATGAGTCCCTTGGAATTTTCCGGATCAAACTGTTTGCGATGGCCAGACAAATCTTGGGTTTGCTCACGAGTTGGGAATTTCTCTCGACAAGTACCGCCTCCGTGCACTTGCATGGTGAAGAGCCTCCATCGCAATGTTGAGTTGTTGGAGAAGATGGGTGTTAATCCCCTTGAGCGAAGTGATATGGTTTGCCAATTCCTTGTTGATCCGCTCATGTCATCTGGTGCCACCCATGGTTCCTCCTGCTGACGTCAAGGCTGTCGGTAAGGGCAGCTGGTTTACCGCCATTGCATCCACAACCGGGTTGGTTGTCGCAGTCGTAGGGGTTGGTCTGCCTACTTAATAGCCTGCTATGCCACCGTTTGTTGTCGCTTTAGGGTTTGCATGCATAATGCCTGTTATGCTCCTCCATTGGCGAAGTCGTTGCCAAAGACCCGCTATTGGTTGTCGGATGGGCTTCCTCGCTTCATGTCGTAGTCGTGAATTCTACGAAGTCTTCACGTGTGAGATGCGCAAACGGCTTGTATGAGGTAGTCCTCCACATGGGTAAAGTAGTAGGATACCTCTCCAGCACTGTTGTGCTCTAAGACCGAGTGTTGTGCCGAACGGAGTGTAGATGGTGAACAAGTAGAAGTTGCGAGGGAGAGCACGTTTGGGAATTTGGGACACTTGAGCAAATCATTATTAGCGGTAAGTGTACTTTGTTGACAAGTGTTGAAATGATCAAACACATATATACAAGTGTTGAGTTACAGATGAGACATAGTCCGGGTCGTTGGGTCAATCATTGAGCAATGTGTGTGGAGTTGCGTCATGAGTGGTCGGATCGAGAAAATCTACCCGGGAACCAGGAAACTTCAGAGATCGTCGACAAAGATAGGAGATAAATCTTTGTAATCGTGATGTTTCTTGATGCGTCAAGTTGTGGACCGAGAGGCCGTGACACTTCTGTCATCGATTCTCGGAAGTTGTGGAAGTTGTTGGAAGGTGCAAGAAGGTTCACCGGAGGACGAGGACAGTTGGATGGATTGCCCTCGACCGTCGGAGCAAAATTTGAAGTATGGACATGCGGGCTGTTTGTGTAGCGACATAAATATCCTCTCAAAGAGATTAGGGACTTGTGTACGTCTGGTGCATACCACGGACCACATCGGATCAGAGGGTCTGATTTCATCAACCATCGACGAGGATCCAAAATAATCACCAACAGTATCCTTCAAGTGAACATGTTTAAAAATCGAGACGTATTCTACTTCTGCATTTCCATGACATGCTCAAGTTCCATCTTGAAGTCCTAGGCTATGACCTAGCACAGCGTAATCAAATTCATGAACACCTTTTAAGGATAATTGAACTACACATTTAAATAGGGTATCAACGAGTCATGATTCCCAAGTTGTGTGGGAGACCAGGATTTCTGTTATCAACAATTGCCTACAATGCATCATCCATGTCAAGTCCAAACGGACGTAATTGGTGGGTGGCTAAGAGTTATAGCTCAAAATACTTGTTAAGAAAATCATAATTTTCAATTGGATAAAAATGGAACTCTGTCATTCAATGAGAGTTTTCAGAACTGTTGAGCGCATATCCACGGATGACAAAACAAAATTGTGGTATATATGGCGTATCAGACACTTACGGCAAGCTGTGCATATGATGTTACGTTATGAGCTGTTCATACATCTCCATTGGCTGAAGATGCGGTGGTGGGGCCAGAAGATACTTTCATTGACTCCAAGGAGGTGTCCACAAGTGCCCACGAGCAGAGTTGGGGGAGGAGAGTCTAGGAGGGGATTTCTGGATGTGCAAGTCTTCAGCCAAGCAAGCCACCCAAGAGCTTGCCTCCGGAGGATCCAACTTCAATTCTTTTGGAGTAGCCTGAGCTTGACCCAAGTATTACCACTTCCACGAGTTTGCTTGAGTCAAGTTGGTCGGAACTAGAAATAGGCCCTTTACAGTCCCAAAATCCCGAAGGATTTGACACCAAGGAAAACATCTTTTTCTTTGATACAGCAACAGACCAAGATTTTCTCGATCAACCCATCATAGAAGAAGAATCTCAGCTCAAGTATCTTTGTGTGAAATTTTGGGAGTCTCTCGAGGAGTTTCTCAACAACACCCAAGCTTGATATGAGGTCTTTATCAGCCCACCCATCGATGGGGAGAGTTAGTGGATATGTTGAATGTGTTTATGTCCAACTCCAATATGGCGCAGTCGGATCCACAATCAGACAAAGATACGTGGAGTAATAGTTTTCTTGGTCGATTCTGGGAGCGGAGCCGTGGACATTTTTTGCTGCACATGCGAGTCCAATTCTAGTAGTCCGGCCTAAATGGCTTGAATTTAAAAATAGTGTGTGGCATGCACAGGCTCACACGCATGGCTCTTTTGTGATAGGGACTAGCAGCTGCATAGCACGACTAAGCGCTGCAGTTAGGTAGGCTCAGGCCTGACTTGGCTTGTAGCATGAGTTAGTGTGCGAGCTACTGGAGGGGACCATGTTCACAAGTAGTCCGTAGCCATGAGTTAGCATGCTTCACATCTTGTCACCTGGAAGCACAGCATGGCAAGCAAGAATACAAGGATTATGGCTCCAAAGATCATGGCCGATGTGTTCATCGGTCCATGATTGAATCTGTCAATGATGACATCCTTGAATAAATCAATGGCAAAACCATTGACATCGTGTCACCCAGTGAGTGATGGATACAAGTTGTGATACCCGAACAGTACCGACGATAGAAAGGCACATGAGTGTACTAAAAACCGTGTTAAATACAAGTATGGTTGTCAATGCACCTGAGAGGGGCGAAGACTCTTCCATGGATCCTCAACAATTCAACATGCTACAGTGCGGTGGTCAAAGATCGTAATACTCACTTCTGGCGTATGATGAGATCGGTAGCATGTCGAAAGTGAACAAACGTCAAGGTGACACCTTCGGTCTATCATCACTCAATGAGTGAACATGTTGTGGATATTTATAGAAAAAGGTGTGTGAACTGATGTTGGTGACATGAGTTTATCCAGAGTTCGGTGAAAATGCATTTAAGAGAAAACGATCAACACTCATTTCCTAGTAATGGTGCTCCAAAGTATTATGACGACCTCGTAGATTTCTACTACATAGTTGGGATCACGTCAATGTCCAAGTTTTGGTTTCAAAGTTTATGACCATGGAGACAGTCTGTAAACCAGTAGCTTTAAGCTAATAGTGTGTTGGCACCTACATCTTGGTGGTCCGACCGACCACATACCGAGTCATCAACATTGGAAAAAAACAACGACCAACGTTTTGTAAGCAAATGTTGATGTGAAAGGAATCTTCAACATGGTCCTTGAGAAATGAGATTTCTCGTCAAAATTTTCCAATGTTCCAAGAAATGCCTCAAAGCTAATGGCATCATGACACGGTACACTAGTCATGTACGTCACGCTCTTCAAACATCATACGGATTGATTTCAATCATGCCAAAGATATGGCATAGCACCGCATAGGCAACAATTATGTGTAGAATGAATCCAACATCCAATTTTTGTTTAACAAAACGAATCTCCGAGAGGGTCATAATGACTACGGTGTAGTCAAACCATGCTTCACTTACCCGAAAGGTCACGATGAAGTGACTCAAGCCCCTTGGGTTTGGGGATTGTTTATTGATGTACATTGCAAAATGCAAGTACATTATGTTTTTTAATGTCACTACAGTGATATTGAGGACTATGGTCATTTGTTATATGTTTTTGCTGAGGGTGATTTCCTCTAAAAGTGCCTTAGATACGACATATGAAAAATGCTCTATTGAGTGGAAGTACCTAGCGTACACAATGAAGACACTGTTGTTGTAACTTGGCAAACAAAGTCCATGGACGGATTTTCGAATGGAACCCTTGGACGCGACTACATAATCATATAAAGGTTTAGGAACAAGTTTTTCTAGGATCACCGGATGTAATTCGGAAATGTCCGATCACAATCACAAGGAATTGACACCCAAAAGGTGTTCTCCCAACTGGTACTGCAATGATTGTGATTGTGGTACACTTGTTTGGTGAATCCCATACAATGAACACCTTGTTCGTGGATACAATACATGGTCGTTGAAATCAGTTATCTCAGTTTACCTATTTGAAAACAATGTGCTTTTGGCAGGGACGTGATCGGCAGCCTACGGTACCAATTGAAGATACAAATGAGGAGATGGTGGTTGAAACCAAGACCATCTAGGACGGGGCACTTTTGTGTCTAATGACGGACGTTGACAAATATTACGTGTGCCAGATGACCAATGCCGCCTCTTAAAAAATGGGTGCAATCTTTTCAAGGAAAAACAAGTGTGCTCAACAACCATGTCTCAGGACCTTGGTGCCTTCCAACCCTACGGTAAAGCTAGCATGAAATCTGCATGGGCTTGGTGGAGCTTGGTTGAGTTCAGCCAACCAATCCATAGTTGCTAAAGGAGATTAGGTAGGCCTACGCATGGTCGTGAACACGTGATTGCAAACCGAGCTGACTGATGTCCAAAACTTGGATTGCACGTACTGACAATGATACGGGGAGTTACCACCTCGGCAACAACCCCTTGGACGAGATCATGTCCGAAATGACATGGGAAGTGTTGCGTGGACCTATACAAATTTTGCAAAGACTCCTGGTTAGTTGGTCGCAGAGACGCCCTTACAAAGGGGGAGGAGGCGTCACCGCAGGAGCTTGCTGAACACGTACCACACGAGATGTGGGAAAAGTCCTCCTATGTATGCCATCCCAAAATGGCAAGAAATTATTGACAATGTACGTCCCACAATGCATTGGCTATGCCATTGATGCACACGTGTGATAAGTTATCGTCGAATACTCACCAACACTCGTGAATAACGTACAAGGATTGTACATGGCTCGTCTTGGCAAGACCAAAGGGAACACACAATCAACACTGGATGTTGTATGCAAACAACCATAATCACAAAAACCACAACCGTGTGGTTCATTGTGCGTGAACGTGACGCAACCGTATTGTGGATGACAAGAGTTCACACATGTGATATTGTTTGAGCTTCCTGTTGCATGGTTTGCATCATGAAGTATGCAACAATCAAGCTCCCATTAGCAAAGATGAACCAGGTACGAGTCATTCTTAGGACTGAAAATGGTGTTTAATTATAGTTCCCAGGTTTTGGGGACTCAAGACTAATGTCTTGACAAGTCAATGTCCGAAATACAATCTCGGTCTACAGTATATTTTGACTCTAGCCCGGATTTGTTCCATAGGCCGGATTTAAGGCAAGAGGAGTGCAGCAATGAGAGATCCATTGCGTCACTCCTCCTCCCCTCTAGTTAGCCGCTAGGGTCCCATTCCCACGTGGATGTACCACGTGGAACGATAGGGTTTTAGGTTGCACGTTTACAAAAAATCCCTATGACTAGTATATCCGTTCGGGGCATGATTTGTCTCTGCCAAAATGGTTGAGGCAACCATTCACCCCCTCTCCTTGGACTGACTATTCTAAGGGCTTACGTTTTGGTTCCACAGTTAGTTACAAGACATCCCACGGCTATTACGACTACTTAACACAATTACCCACACAGTTTCCCCTCCCCCCCATCCCCTCTTCCCACCCTATTTTCTTCGTGATGTACTATCATTAGTCAGGACGTTTGCCAAGGGATACTTGTAGGTAAACAATGCAATAGTGTTCAAATATCATCTTCTTTTATCGTCAATGTAACACGATAGCCCGTACAATCCTCACATACACTTTTCCCCCTATCCTCCCCATTCACTTCCCCTGTCAGGGGTTCCATATAAAACTACTACAAGAGCATGAGTAGGCTAATAATGAGGTCCACGAGCGTGTAAAAGGACTTGAATGAGTTATACCTTAGTTTTCTGTAAAACTTGTCTCTTTGTAAAATCTGAAGAACGTTTGGAGGTGTCCATTGTGCTCATCCAGAAAGTGATTAGAGGCCAAAATTTCACTAAGACATACGGCGACAAAGTAGTCAAGGTACGGCCAGAAAATGCTATTTATGTCGGTCACAAATGTTGTTGCGATGTTTGTGAGTTTGAACAGTATAACCGTGAAACTTAAGTGCTTGTACCTAGCACAAAATGTGATCCTTACCGAAGACGCGCGTCTTATGATAGCCAGTGCATGGATCAAATGTGGTAAAAGCTCTCCTCTGGTGAAGTTGGTCAAACGTGTATGCTCCTGGGAGGCGGTAATGGTTCTTGATGGTGATGCTGTTCGAAGCCCCGTGATCCACGCACGTCCGCATCTCTCCGATTCTCTGTTTTACATCATTACATGCACAATTTAGGATGATGTCAATTGGCTGTAGAACCTCTGACCCAGCATCTCTTCTGGTTGTTTGTGCTCAATGAGCTTGTGGTCGATTGTGCAATAGGCACCCTTGGCCGTCTGCCTCTTGCCTTGTTTTGGGGTGTATCCGGTGATAAACACCATGTGATGGAGGTAGCTCACACGGCAATTTGTTGGGAAAACCCTCTTCTAACTCCTTGCGAAAAGGTGTAAGCTACTCAAATACATTCGTAACTCTTTTTTGGTGGTTGAGGTCGATAGGGCTGACTTGGCTTCCACTATTACAATTTCTTTCACTTCCCTTGACTCCACGTGGACTAGTGTTGCAAGTACCGCTTTGTCACGTCTAGTGATATGGGCTTCGTGTCTCATTTTGCAACTGCTACAGCTTCATGCACTACCTCTTCCCATGCTGCTTCTTTATACTGCTCATGTGTGGTGGGTCGCTTGATCAGCGGAATTTTTCATTTACTGCCATTAATGTTAACTATAATACCTGATACTCCACTCTACCTACTAATTGTGTTGCGAGATGAAACATCAGCCTGGAATTATTCTGTGGTTGCTTATTTCGTAAGTTCTCCAGACTGATACGTCATGCAAGCCTTTGATTTTCAATCAAAGTGGTTCCCGGGCTTGACAGATTTAAAGTTGTACATTGATAGTGTTCCCTCAAACACCCTGGGGTTGGTGTGCAAACCCGCTTTCCAAACCATGTCAATTCTGTGAACACTGTAAGAAGTTCCATTGTCTAGTGGTGACATTAATGTTATTCGACTTCTACAACTTCCCCGTTGTACTTGTAGCAGTATCGCTCATTGGCTGTCCATGAATCCCTTGCCGAACTTTGCGGTCCTTTTAACCTTCATGAAAAGCGTCGTGAGCCATTTTGAGAGACAGCTGTTTGGGGCACTTAATTTTTGACCAACTAGAAAGTTGGCATGTAGTCTCTTCCTTTGCCATTTGTCAACTCTTTGTTTTCTCTTTATGGCCCCCCTTTGGGCCTACTACGACTGCTTCCAACAATCGCATGGGATGTGACTTCGCTTCCCATGAGTCCTGCACAACCCTTGATTGAATTGATCGATGGTGCCAATCTCCATCAAAGACAAGGTTTTTGTCAACTAAAACATTCCCCCGCCAAGCTACATATTGTGGCATTGCGGTCGCCGACCATTGTATTCCTACATTAAAGCGTTGTACTTAGTGCTGCCGATGCAATCAGCTGTTGCGAACGTTTGGGTAAGGTCGTATTGGATTCCAAGTACTGAGGTGGCTTGTCGGACGCTGTACTTGAGGCAATTGTTGTAGTAGAAACTGACTCTGTCTGGGGTGAAGTCAGTATCAGCGATGATTACGTGGAAACATCGCATACACTCTGCCAAGCTGGAATGCGGACGCTAGCGTTGAAGCTTACATTGTGCATCACATATCTTGTTCATAAGAAAGTACTAGTATCACGCAAGTTTATTTCATCGAGGTTTCTTATGGAGTGAGCGAGTCGTTCTAGTTAAGATGGTATTCTCGATGGATAGAACACTTGCGATCGACGATGTGAGAGCGAGGGTTGCTTGCGTCATCAATCCCGCTCTGTCAATCACTAGCCGTCGTTGGATGGGCTTTAGATCATACCACACACATGCTTATAATTGTGTTACGCAAAAGCGAGGCTATCAAGTCAGCTTTATTATTGTCACCGTTGGCCCGGCAGCGCTGAAGTACACCACCTTACTTGTCACATACATCCGAAGAGTGGTTCCTTTGGGAGCCTTATGATCGAACAGTTTTGGACGTGTCGGTTGAATTTGGGGTTCACTTGAGATCTGGAATTTCTCTTGGTGACGACTTCTTCCCCGCGCCTATGTTTGTAAGCTCCTCCATTCCTACCATGAGTATTTGGAGCATACTTGTGAGTCGTTGGGATGTTTCGAATCCCGAATGCTTCTGGTGGAGATCTTCGATTTTGCGAACGTGTTGGTCGGTGCCTCCCAACTTACCAGGTATAGTCCTCACGGTCTGTGGTGTACGCAAAGGGCTCACCAAGCTCGAGGGGTCTGTCAGCGGATTGGCAGCCACGGTCGTCGATGTTGGGCCATTTCTCGTGAAGGCTACCTTTGCTACCTGGTTTGGCTGGAGAGTTTCGTTGCATGCGTGCTAGTGATCCTCTTTCTCCAAAGTTTTGGTGGAGTACCGCTGCTCATTGCTGATGTCTGCACTCTGTTCACCATCCTTATCCCGAAAATATACAACCTATTCGACAACAAAGATGCACTCAAGACTCGTGCAAGGTTGTCGGTGTGTGTTGATTGCATTGGCTTGCCATCTATCTTCATTGAGCTCCAAAACCAAGTCTTGCACCCTGCAAAATGTGGATTTTCACTTAAATGGTCGCATGTTGGGTCCTGGATGCTCAGGCCGAGCGATGCGCATGACATTGCATTATGACCAGTTGCTTCGGTGAACTTTGCGAAGAAGTTGGGGCTTTTTTATAATTTATAGGCGCGTCTTCAAACAAGGCGAGCGCTGTGGGGAAGTCAGTAGAAGATGATTTAAACATCAATTTAGTTCGCAAAAGTTGGACGGAGTGACAATATAACCATCGTATCGCCAGATAAAGCAACAATGTCCATGGTTGAAAACAGATAGACGGCAGTGTCCAAAATCGAGAACTAGAAGCCAACGGTGTCCATTATCGGAAAACAAATTATAGCCCTGCCCGTTTTTCCATTGAGAGAGCGCAAACGGGCACAACTGGCATGTATTTCGTGTATTTTACAGATTTGACATGGACTTTGACTTTGAGGGCGAAGTCGATCTTTGCCAGTCATCGTGAGCTCGCACGATGGGTTTTGTGACGAAACCCATCTTCAATCTCGTGGTGACCCTGCCAAAACCCTCGTTATATGTAGGGGGTTGTCGAGGGGGTTTGAGTGTCAAAGAAAACATGAACAAAGAGGTCATTGCTCGATCGTGATTCTCACGTGGGAGCAAGAATCGCAAGGGGGGCTAGCATTAATCACCTTGATTTGCTGGATCAGCAGTGCATGCCGCTGATCGAGCATCGTGAAGCGTGTGGGCTGTGTTTCTAAAATTATTTTAAGTCAATGGGCTGGGATTTGACATGATTTGTTCGCTGGGTAGGGCGTCACCACCACCTTGATGGGGTAGATTAGTGATTTCATTCCATGTGATTCGTTGGAGTTCAGCCCCGAAGGGTTACCTGCAAGGAGAAGCTTGCACGTTTGTATTCTTTTGCTGCATGCGGTTCCTTGGTTTTTGTCGGTTCTCGATTTCTGTTCCTGGTGGTCAGATGCAGTCAACAGGTGCAATCGGTCTGACCTTTGGACGGCACCGCGTTGCAGGGTTTTTTTGCTGAGTTGGTTTCTCATCCGTGCAGTGTTGAACAGGGTTTGAATGAGGACGACCAGCGACAATGCACTTTCTCCGGCGAGTTGGGCACCCAAAGTGCATGTGAGCCTAGGAAACAAGCAGTTTGAGGAGTCAAACTGCGAAAAAAGGATCAGGCGGGAGACGGATGCTCGCCGACAATAACTTCCTGAGATAGTACCTCTGCATGTTCAGGTGTCGTGGTCGTCCAGTTGCGAGCGAGGTACCGTTTTTGACAGCAAGAACGGTATGTTTAGGNCAGGGTTTTTTTGCTGAGTTGGTTTCTCATCCGTGCAGTGTTGAACAGGGTTTGAATGAGGACGACCAGCGACAATGCACTTTCTCCGGCGAGTTGGGCACCCAAAGTGCATGTGAGCCTAGGAAACAAGCAGTTTGAGGAGTCAAACTGCGAAAAAAGGATCAGGCGGGAGACGGATGCTCGCCGACAGTAACTTCCTGAGATTGTACCTCTGCCTGTTCAGGTGTCGTGGTCGCCCAGTTGCGAGCGAGGTACCGTTTTTGACAGAAAAAACGGTATGTTTAGGTCTGCGTAGGCGCTGGTTTTGTTAAGTAGCTTCAGATGGCATTTTGCCATCCCTACTCTCCTCCCGAAAACCGGTAGACGTCCTGCTTACGGCTAGTAATACCGATCGTTCGATGCAAAGGAATACACGATTTGAGCATTCCCTACAATCAGTCTAGGAACGTCTCACGATCTTTGAGGTAGTGGGTCTTCCTTGTAGCCCCAAAATGTTCCCGACAAGGATTTTGAGCTCAATGGTTGCCGTGCCGAGTTTCGAGGCAGCGTTACGTCATCGTATCGGATCGGACTGAGGGTAGAGGAAAACTTGGAGATTTCCAAAGCCTCTCTCAGCCTCTGCGTGACTCGCGCGTCGTGGACATGGATGGAGACAGGAAGCGAGGGCACGGATTTTTGCGACCGATGGATCGCTCGAGCCGTACCCGCTTTCTCAAGCATGTACGGCCT
>SZWC01019401.1:27244-44384 GCA_023375785.1 Penium margaritaceum | reverse complement strand
CACACACCAATCACATTACTCACCGAGCATGCAACAAAGCAAAGGCTGAAAATGGCCATGTCCCTCGGAGACGGCTTTGGAGCTGCTGCAGAAGCTGCTAGGAAGCTTCTGGACGGAGCTCCAACAGAAGCGGTAAATCTGGCAGCACCGTTTGTCCCTTCTGCCGGTGCACCTGGCTGCAGCTGCTGCTGCCGCTGCTGCATCTGCTGCTCCAAGGCTGCATTTCCCGCTGATGCCGATGACGGTGATGCTGATGTCAACATGGATGAGGGCAAGGCTACTGCTGATGTCGGCAATAATGACGACGATGCCATGGGTGGTGCTGGGGGCGACGACCATGTCGCTGAGGCTTGAGGCATTGTGTCCGAGCTAGCACCAGTAGCGTCAGCCGATCCGCCTGCTGCTCTGACAGTTACTGTGCTGCTTCTGCTGCTGCTGCTGCTGCCAACCCTGCTGCTGCTCCTTCTCCTCTTGCTTGCCCTCGAGTTATGTCCAGCCAATTTCCATGACCGTCTCCCGGCACAAGCGCAGGCCGTTGCAGAGGAGGCTAGAGGAGCGGAAAGGGACAAAATGGAAGAAGACAACTCCTGCCGCGACCTAGACGACGGGAACGGCGACGACATCGACCTACCATGAGTAAATGACAAAAATGGGCCCCGTGATGTGCAAATGCAAAAGCAAACGCAATGCAGCGAAATTGGAGAAACGCGGGCAGAAGCAAAAGCCGATGGGAGACTGCAACGCAGGGAAGTACGAGAGCCACAAGCAGCAGCACGTGCAATTGCAGATGCGCGCGCACATGCAGAGGCAGACGCTGACTCAGACGAGGACAAGGACAGTCGCGGTCCAGCAAGCCAGCTCGAGCCTGCAGTGGCAGCAGTAGCTGAAGCGGCGGCAGCAGCAGCAGCAGCGGAACGGCACGCCATGGAGGATCTCGCTGTCCGACGGGGAACAACAGAGGGTTCGGGAGAGATCCCGCTGGGCCGGTCTTGTGCTGCTTCTGCTGCTTCTGCTGCTGCTAGTCCTGACGGTTCTCCTATGAGGGATGCTGCTGGTGCTGGTGGTGGTGGTGCTGCTGCTGCTGCTTCTGTTGGCGACGGTGCTGGAGCCGGTGCTGATTCGGCCGTCGGTACCAGNTGTCGTTGCAGGGCTGCTGCCACCGCCGCTGCTGTCGTTGCCACCGCCGCCGCTGCTGCTGCTACTGCTGCTGCCCCCGCTGCCGCCTCCTCTATCACCGCAGCCACCGCCGCTGCTGCTGCGCTCCCTGGGATTGACTAACATGAGACGGGAACGGCAGAATTGATTTCTCGAGCATACAAAATCAGCGGTACAGGTCAGGGTAGCGTCCGACGAGCAGCGCAAAAGAACGCATTACGTTGACCGGAGTTGGGCCTTCTGAAACGCTCGTCGGAGGGTTGAAGTAAAATTGCTGTCGACTCGAAATGGTTCGACGAGCACGCACCTCGGCCGCATCCACATTCGCATCCACAACCCACGATCCGCGTTCAGGTTCGCACGCGGATCTTCATTCCCCTTCACATTCACGAGCACATCCGCATGTGTTTGATTCCACGGTTGGTCACATGCACGTTCGCGTCCGCGGAGGTGTCTGCCGGTTGACGCTGGTGAGAGATGGTGAGAGAATTCTCGCACTCCTCGAAAGTCTACTGTCCGAGGATGCAGAGCTCTCCACTGCCAGCAACTCCACTTGCGACTGGCCCGGAGTTGGCTGAGTGAACTGTGCTGACGGCATGGGCTGTGCGTGGAGGGGGGGGCACTGGCGATGGGTGGGGCGCTGTGAGCACAGGAAGGACGTCACCGTCGGATGGTAGTGACGCGTTGCGCCTCCATGACGGCTTTGGTTGAATGTGTTCGTCGCGCACCTCCGCCACGTCGTGGTGGACTGTTCTGGATGTCACTGGGACGCTTTTCGTGGATAGAAAAGTGCGTTTGGGTGTGGAGAAGCCGTCAGCTGCTGGACTAGCCGTATGGCGGCAGCCATGGCACACGTGAGAGAGCGTCAGCGTGCGGGCCTCCTGCAAAATGAATGGCTTCTCACGGCTGAACTGGATGTGTGGGAGCTACCATATACATTCTGTTGTTGGACCTTTTGTGCCAGATTCTCTTCAGAATAATCCCTTATCACGACAACACCGACTTGAAGAACAACACTACCACATAATTCACACCAGAACGTAGAAGGTTAAGTTTTTCAGGTTGTGCAGAAAAGCATTTTCTACGAAAAAGGGCATGTGAGTTATTTAGATTTAGCAGTGAGTGTACTTCAATGAGAAGTGTAGATACTCTCGAGAGATTGTACACAGTTTCCAAAACTTTTGTGATGTGAGCCATTTCCTTCTGTTTCTATAGCTGACTGTGACTCCTCAACAGTGCCAATCCTTGTTTAGATCCCTCATGCGGACCCAGATGGCACTCACGCATCGTCATGTGGTGGAAAGTTGCCCCACAAACATGCTAGGGCACTTTGCTATTTTTTTGCAGGCTCTATGGTATTATTCGTGGGCTGACCTTGGGCTGGATGTGCAAATCTTTGTATTGTGTGCTTGCCGATCTATGTAGGACTCGAGCATGTGTGTATTTGCATCCAACTTCACATTTGACATTAGTATGATCAGACTTTGCCACCTTTGGATGTGCGTGCACTAAGATACGGCCAAAACAGTAATTTAGGCCTAGTTTAAGGGCAAAATGACCTGTCTCTTCTCGCTTCCCAACAGACCTTTTCAGTTAAAATCCCTCCATGCACATTCAGTCTTACGAAGCTTATGAGACTATGTGTGTATCCTATGGCAAGACCATTGTTGTTTTTGCACTTGTCTTGCATGATAGTGCAGTTCCTGACTACAGTACTTTCTTTGTACATCAACCTTGCCGCTAATTTGTTGCCACGTCACAGGCAGCGATGTTAACAAGCTCTTGCGTAACTTCTCATGGTACCACAACAGTGAGGCATCCCTCGGTGATCTGCAAGCAGAGACACTGTCTATGGTAGCAATGTTGGTAGGAGTCACTGTCTCTTCTACAATCCTAAGACGATTCACCAAGCAGTCATTGGCAACATCAGTAAGGACAAGAACAACACTAGCAATAGTCACATCGGTAGCTGTAGTCTCAGCACAAGCAACCACAGGCACGAATGTAGAACCACCTATAGCAGTAGGCATTGCTGCTGTGCTTGCGCAAACAAGGTCGACGCGTCAAGCGCTGACGAGATCGAAGTGACAGGTGACGACACAAATGCGGCAAGCAAGGCCGACAAAGTGATCAGCAAGGCCGGACATACTGCCGTCGAGGGCAGCGAGGCCAGCGAGGACAAAGATGAGTTTAGCAGAACTGGCAGGAGCCGGCGGTGGCCAGTGAGGGTTTCCAGGAGCCGCGACGGCCGGTGACGGCCAAAGAGGGTCACAACGAGCCACCTAAGCCGGCAAGGTCAGCGAAGGCCCACTGATGTTACTCACAAGGTCCGCGGAGGCCATGAAAGGTAGCAACGGTCGGTGACAGCCGGCAAGGCTAGCAGAGCTACAACAGGTGGAGGCCAGCGATGCGGCTGCTAATACAAGCTGATGTCTACACCAGCCTACGACTACCACTAATGTAGCATCATTAGTGTGCTGATATCATCAACCACAACAGTAGAAGTGTCAGCAACAACAAAATTGGTAGTAATAGTAGTATGTACATGCTGCTATTACCGTTGTTGCTGATGTTGCTACTGCTACTCGTACTCCCCAGCAGTAGTAGTGGCTATTATGGCAACATCACGAGGATCATTTGAGGAGCTATATCCATGATGCCCACTCCCGATTGAGGGAAGGGAATGCTAGACTACTGAGCTCCTCATTAGGGGAGGCAATGAGTCCATTCTTGTAGGCAATCACCAATCTTTAAGAGCAACAGGCAAAGATATAGCGGTAACAATGTTGAAAGAGCAATGCACATGAGGACATCATGCAGCTACGGTTGGCGCGCTTAGGCGCCTCTAAGAAAATTTTGTGAGAAGTTGACGTTGTCTTACTTGTGATGAATCGACAGACCACCTTGCGTGTCTTGGTTATGTCATAGCGTGACCTTGAGTAGGGCCGCATTGAGTTCGAAGACTCAATCAAGGATGCCAATGACCCATATGCAAATCCATGGACAAGAAAGGTATGTGTCCTTGAGGAGTGTTTGAGCCAGTTGTGCATTGGCTCACTCTCCGTCACCCCAAATGCCAACACCTACAGTGGCATCCAATGGTGAATATTTGACATCTTTCAAAAATGACTTCCGCTGGAGCTCGCACCCGCGTAGTTTTCGCTATTTCATCCACCTTCCACTCGTTGCCTTTGTCTCTTCCTCTGTCTTCTCTTCCTCATCAGCCCCTACCTTTGAGCCTTTTTCTGTTTGGCCAGTCAGCCCAACCATCCATTTCCATCACACGCACTATATTCTACAACGTCATATTATTTCTTGCCGACCCCGCCACTTCTACAACACAGGCTGCCGTTCTCAACACATCCATAGCAGATTCCCCCCATTCCTCTGGAATGCCTATGGTGTCCGCTAGTGCCCGGGCTGGCGACGATAGGGGCTATTCCATTGGCACCTCTGTTTCCCTTTCTTCTTCCTTCATTGCCACGTACAGTAACACATCCCATAATTTCTCCCTTCCTTGGATTCGGCAACTCCACATTCATCATTTCCACCACCATCACCCTCTTCCCCAAGAACTGCACCCTCGGCTTCGGCACTGTCCGGCACCACCACTCTCATTGTGCGGCCCGTCTTGACCATGAACTTGGTGTGCATCCAACTCACCAAGCATACATTGCCCGCTCTCCGCGCCTCCGCCACCACCCTAGTGTATTTTTGCATACGCTACACCTATTCATGGGTTTCCTAATGGGTTGCATGGGTTTCCTAATGTCAATGGCGGCGACGGCAACGGCGGCACCGCCGGTGATGACCACGACGGCGGCAGAGGTGGCAGTGGCTTCAGTGATAGCTTTTACCGTTGGTACACCACACTCATGGGAGAGCTCAGGCTTATCCAAATGTGCAAATCATGAAGTGGCCCTACACCAAAAAACTACTCCAAAATAACCTTAAATCTAGGTTTACATCCATTTCTAACCATCATCTTCCACACGACCACAACATCCTTCCCTTCCACCTACCCCAACCATACTCCTTCTCCACCACCAAAACCTCATCCTCCTTCCTTCCTTCCTTCCAAGGCTTCAATCTTTCTGCATGCAACACCACTCCTCCCTCCCTTATGGTCTCCTTCTCTCTATAAACATCACACTTTTCCTCCCTCCACCCTTCTCTCACCTTCTTCCATCCTTGTTCCCTTCCCATCACTCCTCCCTCCTTTTCCTCTCACCAAATAGCACATCTTAGCCAAACCAGGCACTTCAATGACCCTCCCTAGCCCCAGCATGTCGTGTCGCGGAATAACTGAGGGGGTGATGGGAAGACTGTCATCAGTGGTGCCGGAGACACTGAAAGTGGTTTGGATAATGGCAGAGATTACATACACCATGGAAGGGGAAGTGGGACATGAAGCCATGGATGTCTTCGGAGTCAAAGAGAAGATGGGAACAGTCATGCGTGTGTGCATGGGACAGTCCGTGGTTTGAGTATGTGGGCGCGGATTTGACCCGGGCAAGGGTGTGGGGTGAAGAAAAGGTTGTGGAATCGTTGTAAGGGAAGGGAAGGGCTATGTTCGATATGAGGGATAGGGAGGGTTTATGGACACCGGCACTGGGCATGCACTGAGCGTGTTGTGTGGAATTGAAAAATTTGGTTAAGAAATCAGCTGGTTGCTGTTTTCCGGCTATACACGCAAGATTTAGTGTAAAATCAAGGACTTTTGATCTGATAAGATTTCCTTTAATGTCATTATGTTTGCTATTCCAATTGTACCGTGTGGGGGCACTGAGGTTGATGGCTGATTGGTTGAGAACATAAGGAGTAGGTTTATGTTGAGGGAAACCAACTTCAGAGAGTAGGTTGTGCAAGTAAATGATTTCTTCAGTGGCTTGAGTGGTTGTCATTCTCAGCTACCATAGAGCTCAACATGATGTTCTATTTCTTGTCCAAGAGATGGCGGCTCCGCCTAGAGTACACAAGTATCCTGTTCGGCTGTAGCGGTCGCCTTGTGTGCCCCTGTTGTCGGAATCACTATACCAAGTAAGACAACAGACTGTTTTCCGTATGCCTGGTGAAAATCAGGTGTGGAACATAACTTGGAAAATGCACAATAAAGTGCATGCGACATCCGGTTGTACTTTGCTAGGACTAGCAAGTATTCTAACTGCATATTGAAGGTCAGCCATCGTGCAACTGGTTGCATACATGAGGGACCCTATTTTAAAGAGGTACTCTTGTTTGTTCATGGTGGTTCCATGGCCAAGGAGGAAAGGTAGTGGATGTAGATACATTGGGGTGGATGTGGCTTTCTCAGGGACGTTGAAATTGTCAACCGGCCTGAGGCAGATGGACTAGAAAATAGGGCCGACACAATGGCACCTGCAGTCCGCTCCTAGCATTTCAGTTATGAGAAGATATCACCCTCATGATCACGGTTGCGCACTGATCATCTCCTAGGTAATCACTTGCTAGCATCTGTGTCCACTTGACACTTGGTCACTTTTGTGCGAGGTGCTAGTCAGAGACTAACTCCTGAGGCCTAGACCAATCAGCATCTTCTTTATAATGTTCCTTAGTTGGAAACCTCTGTGAGAAGTAACTAAGGCCAGATTCTCTGTTTAGAATGAGGAATGAGCCTGGTACATATAGTCCTAGGCCTGGCATCTGAGGTGTGTGGATAGTGGCACTTTTGGGGGTGGCCACTCCACACCACCTCACGAGCTGACCAATCTGCGCCCACTGATCGCCAAGTGGCACAACCTCCTCATGCATGGAGAAATGTGTAAGAGGCTTCCTATATGCAGGAAGGTCAGAAACATTTCTATTCACATCAAGGCTCAATTGCAGGGCCTATTGTCCCTAAGTCCAATGTGCTATCCATTGTGCTACACTACTGGTGTTTCGCCTAGACTTGCACCACGAACAAAATTTGGCGGACTTACTCCAAGGGAGCAGTGCATGCCCGTCCTGTCCGTAAAGCTATAGCAGTGGCCAAGGGGGCATAAAAGAACAACAATCTCTCCCTTGCACCTCTGGCCACCCGCCGTGGTAATCTCTTCTGCATGAACCCATAGCTCCGCATTGTGCTTGTGAACCTTAGTTGTCTTGGTCTTTAGTCCTCATCTCGTGCATCCACCATGTCAATTCCTCGAGTGCCTGCAACATGCAAGTCGCTGTCCTATGGCTTATTCAAGAGTTTTGCAAGTGTTTTCATGGTTTGGACATGTTATAGGTAGACAATGCTCTCGGCGACAAGGTCGTGCGAGTAGTGGTACCGAATTTCAATGTGCTTTGTGTTCTAGGAGATCATGCCACCTTTTTCCATAGCGATAGAGCTCTCATTGTCGATGCAAATGATTGATTGTTCCTCTTGTGTTGCCTTGATCTCGCTAGCAGACTTCAAATTCACTGTTTTTTTTCACACTTCCGAGAGTGCAATGTACTGTGCCTCCGCGGTAGAGAGCGAGGCACAAGCCTACTTCCTTCTTGCCTAGGAGACCGCACCACCGTTGAGAAGGCAGACAAAGCCTGAGGTAGGCTTCTTGTCGTCAATTCGCCCTCCCCATTCAGTGCCACTCTAGCACGTCAGTCACAACAAGTCTGATCCTTCCAAACCTCCAAACGAAAGTCCCACGTGCTGTGTGTTTCTGAGATAGCAGAAGATCCGCTTCACGGCTTGCCAGTGTTGTGGCCTAGGGTTGGCTACAAACTTGCTCACCTGACCCACCGCATAAGCGATGTCAGGTCGTGTCTCCACCATCGCATACATAAGGCTCCTGGCGACAAACTGGTACAAGGTGTTTTTTATCTCCCGCCAATATGCATCTTTGCGTGGTGACATGGAGGAGGAGAGCTTTCAGTCAGAGGCCATGGGGGTGCTGATGGGTCTGCAGTCCTCCATGTTGTAGCGCTTCAAGACGTCCATGGTGTACTTGGTCTGGTTGAGCTCAATCGTGTTTGCTTTATAGTTGTGGTAGACAACGATCCCTAGGTAGTACTCAAGAGGACCCATATCCTTCATCTCGAACGTGTTGCTCAACTCCTCCTTGAGGTCCACAAGGGCCTCCAGCGAGGAAGAACACAGGATCAAATCATCCACATGCAATGCCACTAGCAGCAAGCCGCGCTCGTCCTCCTGCACATGGACGTTGGGGTCATTCTTGCAGTGCACGAAGGAGAGCTCAGCCATGAAGCTTGTGCCAAGTCCGTGGGGCCTGTTTCAGCCCGTACAACACCTTCATCAGCCGAAAAACCTTTCCTGTGGGTGTATCCATCCCCTCTAGCACTGCCATAAGCACCTCGTTGTCCAACATTCCAGAAAGGAAAGTTATTTGACATCCATCTAGTGGATGTCTAGGTCTTTGGCGGCAGCGACGGTCACAAGGGGCATGATGGAGGCGAACGTGACAACCGGTGCAAAGGCCTCATCGTACTCAGGCCTTGCGCGTTGTGAGAATCCCTTCGCCTCGACTCTCACCTTATACTTGTTGATGCTGCCATCCTGGTTCTGCTTCAGCCTAAGCACACACTTTGAGCCCACCATGTGAGCGTTAGAGGGTTTGTCCACCAGCTGCAATGTACCATTTCCTTTGATAGACGCGAGCTCACTGTCCACCACCTCCTTCCATTTGGCCGCATTGGTCCTTGTCAGCTCCTCTTCCACAGTGAGCAGCTCTCTCTGAGCCAAATAGGACCAGCTCAGTACGGTCCAGCTTCCAGTGTCAGCGTCGTACTGTGGAGTTTTTTTGTTTGCCGCATGCTATGGCATGGCATTGCTGGTGCTTCATCTCTGCTATGCTATTGCTCCTATGGTGCAGGCTGCACTGAAATTGAATCTTCCCCTGGTAAATAGCTGTTGGCCTCCGAACTGGTCTCAAAGGCATCGGACATCTTCGAATCTATGTCAGAGTCTACCGCTGCATCAGCCTACGCAGCCGATCTCCCTACCACATCACTCTTCTCCGCGGCCTGCCGCACTGGCACCACTTGCCCGTTTTCTGGAGCTTGATCTCTTGACTCCAGCAGCACCAACTACTCTCCCTGTCTTGGAGCTTGCGTGTAATCAAGCAGCTCTCCCTTACCTAGTGAATAATTGGCTGGCTCCTAGAGCCGCCAATTATTCATCTGGTAATAATTCCAAAGTTACCACCAAGTGGTACATCCTCATGCATAAAAAAAAATTCTAGGAAACTTCATCTCTACAGGAAGGTCAAAACCCTTCCTTCTCACATCAAGGCTAAACCGCAAGACCTGTTGTCCCTAAGTCCAACATGCTATCCATTGCGCTACACTGCTGGTGTCTCGCTTGGACTTGCACCACGAACAAGATCTAAGGGACTTACTCCAAGGGAGCAGTGCATGCCCAACCTGTCCGGTGAGTTGTAGCAGTGGCCAAGGATGCAAAAAAGAACAGAAACGACGCTGAATCTTAGAGGCGTATGTGTGCTGGCTAAGTGTGAAGACATGTTAATCTATGTCATAAGAGATATTCATGCCAAGATAGTGTACTACATCGTGCATGATTGTGATGTTGAAGTGTTGAGCCACAGAGGAAGCTGTAGCTTTGGTGATGCTTTTATCTTGACTGATG
Organism: Penium margaritaceum; assembly: GCA_023375785.1. Taxonomy (NCBI): domain Eukaryota; kingdom Viridiplantae; phylum Streptophyta; class Zygnematophyceae; order Desmidiales; family Peniaceae; genus Penium; species Penium margaritaceum. The sequence continues at coordinate 34,639 of SZWC01019401.1, read as the reverse complement.
ATGAGGATGTCATCAATATAGACGAGGTCGTAACACTTGAAAGGAGTTGCTGGAGATGGATTGGAGAGGAAAAGACAATCATCATAGGCAGACGCTACAAAGCAAGGAGTGAGAAGGAAGTCACACTGCATTTGGTAGCAAAGGAGCAGGCTTTGTTTGAGTCCACATAGGCATTTATGAAGCTTTCAAAATCGATGATGCCATCTTAGGACCCTTCTAGTTGTTTCATATAGACAATGGCATCCATCTCTCCGTGAAGGAATGTATTCTTGACATCTAGTTGAAGGGTGTAAAAACATTGGACATCTGCAATGGCTAGCATTATGCAGGCTATGATGCATCAGTTGAAATGTGTGAAGGTATCAAAGAAATCTTGTTCCAATCCGAGTAAAACCCTTTGCAACAAGATGGCCTTTAAATTTCTCAATGCTGCCATCAGCTCTGGATTTGACGCGGAAGACCCATTTGGCACCAAATAGTTGATGTTAGGAGGTGAGTCGACTAGTTCCCATGTTCCTTATTCAAGAAGGAAGTTGTACTCAGCTTCAATGGCTTCCTTCCATTGCTCTGCCTGCAGTCCAGAGACTGCTTCCTTCATGAAGAGGTACAAAGCTGAAAGGAGCAGTACTGTGGGGTAGTGTATGTGCTGTGTGGCATTGCTTGAGTTGAAGACATGTGAGGGGTCCTTGCGAGGAGGACGGAATCTCGTCTAGGGTACTTCTGGGCATGGTTTCTCCAGTTTGATTAGTGGGAGATGGGTTTATGTGGAGTATCTGAACGGTTTGTGAGGTCAGAGATGTGAACTTCAAAGTTACAAGGATGTTTTAGACACTACATCTCCATGCCTGGTATGTTTTGGTTTGTAGAAAGCGGTGTCATGGCTACTTCATGTGGTCTTGGTTGCAAAATCATAAAAGAGCCATGCATTTTGTGTTTCAGTGTGCCCAATGAAATATCCCCATTTTGCTTCACTGTCAAACTTCTGTCTCTTTTCCTTGGGTATGTGGGATAACACCATTCAGCCACAACAGGCTTCAAACAGTGTGACTGAGATGGAAAGACAGCTTGATTAGGTGTACCGATCTTAATCCATGTAGCAAGAAGGAGGGCTGTTGGTCTCCATCCGTGTGTCATCTCTGCTTGTACAAGATGTGGAGGAGTTCTGCAAATGGAACTTTATACGATGTCATTTTGTTCAGGAGTGTGTGGAACTGTCATTTGGTGTTTAACACAATTTTGTTTGAGGTACTCTTGAACCTCGCTCCTCATACATTCACCACCATTGTTGGAGGGAAGAATTTTGGAGCTGCGGTGTGGAATGCCGTTCCACGTGGGCCATCCAAGTTTTGAAAACATCTAATTGAATGGCTAACCTCTCCCTTCGTTGTTTTGAAAGAGGGTGTCTCTTATCTCTTGGTCAGATGTTTCAATATCCATGAAAGGGTGGATATTCAAATCTACCAATCACAAGACTGACAACAAGGTCAGAGCGTTTGTCAACGAGTTGAAGTTTTCTCCTTGCGTTTTCCCTAGTTTCACTCATTTCCTTTTTTTCTTATAGATCAGAGAGAGGTGACTGTAGTGGTTTCATAAGGCCTTAAAAACCTGCACATCTTGAATGGTTTTTGTTGTTGGCCAATAAAAAACTGTGTCCAAAAATTTCAGATCCATCATGATTTGCATGATGTCGTTCGTGTGGCCCAAAGATTAATCAAACAGTAACCAAAGTTGCAGGTCAAGAGTTTTCTGTAGAATCTTCTCCTTGTAAAGCCTTGAGATGTTTTTCAATATGTCATCGTGTTCATCTAGGTTGCAGGTATAAACCTAAGATATTGTTGGGGTACATGAAGACAAATTCATGCAGCAATGGAAAATAAAACTATGATGCTGCCATCATAGTTTTGAGATTATCTTTTTTAACCTAAGTGGCATAAAGGTGAACTCAACATGTCTGTAAGGAGCCAAGCATACCATCTTCCTGATGTTCTCCTCAAGTATGCAGATCTGGTGATAAGTCAAATTTGCTGAAAATTCTAGCTCAATGTAGTTGATTGAACCACGGACGTCCAAGTCTTGCCGGATTTACTTTTCATGAGAAGTACAATTTTGTCCCATGGTGATGTGCATGCTCAACTATCTCATCAAGATATTTCTTCAACACAATCAGCAAGAGGTCTTCATTTGGTTAGCCCCTTTAGTTTTCTCATGGCTCCCTGTGTCTTGCCAATGAGGTAGCTTGTGATGTAGCTCATTGTGAAACAACACCACAAACTCCTCAGCAAACAAAGCAAGCTCCTCTGGTACCTGTGCAAACTTTGTCAAGGCTTCTGTTGAGGTTCATGACTCAGCTGCTGCCATATCATTCTCCTTTCCAGGTTCCACATAGATGAGCCACGATGCAGGTGATGAGCCATGTTGCAGATGATTCTTGGCCATGTCTGGTTTCGACTGCCTCTGTGGTCATTCTTGTGATACTGCTGCGGTTGGTTCCTTGTCTGCTACTCTTTGTCAGGGTTTCTGAAAATATCACTGCATTGTGGGTCACTCGATCAGTGGAAAGTGACATTTTGGGTCACTAATGAGGATAGAGATTGACACACTAGCAAATTCAAGCTGCGGGTTGTGGGAATACAGAAAATTTTGCACAGGGATGATATTGTGGTCACTCATCAGACAATTCCACCATGTCGTACAAATCACTTATCTTCCTGTAAATTGATTTGCGAAGTTCACAATCAATATTCTCTTGCTGATAGATTTTCCTGCAAACACCCCTGTTTTTCTTCAAACATGGCTTCCAAAACATTTCATTACTTTCAAAACTCTGAGAAACTCCTCCAGTGAGTAACACTGGCATTGTTTTGTATATTACTTCTTCAAACCCTTAGTTTCACCCTGAGCAGCATTTCCAGTATTTCTCCTTGTATTTTTCCTTGTACCCCTTGTTGAACCTTGTGATCTCAGGTACACTTTTCTCTGGCGTCCTGAGCCATTCAGATGGGTGGTTTTTAAGTACAGATTTTTCTGACTGGACAAGATCTTTACAGCCTACACCTGTTCTCTACCATTTTCACTTCTCCCTGACCGCCTCTGCTTCTTCCCCCATTTCCCCCCTTTCTATTGTTTTCCACAAAATACACTGGTGAATGTGTTTAGGGTGTTCTTCAAGTCCAGAAGAGCTGCTCATTTTCTTTCTGGACAATGTTGTTTCTACCTTGTATACACCTCAGGTAATGACCCAGAGCGTGCAACCGGCAAGCATACGGCCAAGTAAAATGGCCTCCATGAAGGAAAGAATTTCCTAAACATGGCAGATTGTAGTTCAACAGTGAAGGACAATGCATTGGCTCGTCATTTTTTCCTGGGATGTGTCTGCAGTGAGCCCGTGAGTGTAGAAATCTGGTGTGCGGCGAAGCGAAGAATGGGTGTGCCTGGAACATGCATGAGNTGCAAGATCGCTAAGTAGATGCAGACAGACGCCAAAATGTTCCCTACCATCCTCAAGGTCATCGTCAAAGAACAGGTCACGTTTACAGTGGCCAAATACACCCTACACCGTGCGTATTCTTTGGTGTAGTCGCAATTCCCTGATGAGGAGAAGCGTTCATGGAGTTTTTTTTTGTTCCCTCGTACATTGTAGAGGTAGAGGTACAGCATTGGCAATCTCAAGGGTCTTCCATGTGACTTACAATTCATAACATCATAATAACTTGCTCCCATTTATCTGGAGCTGATTTAAATCGACCCTCTCACGCCTGACATTGCAGAGGTGGATGCTCAGGACGTGTTCAGGTCGTGTTTTTTGGCACGACAAGAATAGGGTGGGAATACTCTAGAAGGATAGCCACCATGGACGGGAAATTGATGAAAAATGGCCATGGTCAAGTCATGCTCATTTCACAATTTTTCAGTGCAAAATATGAGACATGCCTGATGACCTGGGAGTTGGTTCAAGGAAAGGATGAATAAGCAAGGGTGTTTTTCTTTTGTAAGAACCTCGTTGTTTTATACCCTACTGCATCTGCTTTGGGATCAGTTGTCACTTCCAACCAAGAGAAAGGCCTGAAGACCAGTGTAGAGTGCTACTTTCCAGGTGTCATGTACGCATTTGTGCATGGAAAGTTCAAGAGAACATGTGCACAACGTATGAAGAAACAGTAGCGGTAGGGGTAGCGGAGTCAGCACTGCTGACACCGCTTATCCAAGAAATTGATGCTGTTTTCTCGCCCTGCCTTAAGATGTTGCTCAGCAGCTCGGTGGGTCTTTTAAGAAATGCACAACTAACACTGAACCTCTCTAGTGACTACATCATCATTACTAGGAATGGTGACGAATTGCTAGCTTGGTGGAAAAATCTGGCAGAGTTTCCTTTGCCCCAGCGGGCATAGAATAACACATAGTACCTAAAGCACAGTCCTTGTTTTGTTGCACCACAGCCTGACCCCGGTTATACCCCAGAAACAATGGGTAGAGGCAAAGAAAGCAGTGAAATGATACATGAAAGATACTGTGGTAGGCAAGGGAGGGTGCAGAAATAGTACGAGCGCACTATGCAAGATGATGGGTGATGGAGTGAAGCCGTGAAACTACGGCGGCTTCTGCTGCTGCAAGGGTGGAGAATGTCCATGCTATTGGCGCAGTCAAGTCAAGGCTCCCTGTTGCAGCTATGATTTTCCAGCATAAATGTGGCAGCTGACGTTGAGATCAGCTTGCCTACGTAATGGTGATGATGCTGCTGCTGTAAATTGTTGATGCTGTAAACTATTGCTGCTGTAAACTGCTTTCAAGGGCTGCTGCTTGTGCTGATGGCTGATGCAGAAAGCAGAAGGCTGCTATCTTTGTCCATCGGCTCAAGCAGGATGGAAGCTTTTGTTTTTATCCTTCTCCAGATTTTTTTGCCACCAATGCAGGTTCTGGCTGTGGCCTAAACCTGCTGTGGATTGGCAGCAAAGATGCTAATGCTGCTCAGAATTGATTGATCCCTAAAGAACAGCTGTGGCCAGTTGGGAGGACAAGGCCAAGCTTATTGAGAAGCCAGAGTTGCATCCAACACTTCAACTCTGGTTGAGAAATTGGGTGTTTGCTGACGTGGGGCGTAGAGTCAACAAGGGGCATATCCGGTGAGATTATGCTTGCTGCTGAAGCAAGACAGCCACACCGGCATCGGCAAAGTCAAGACCCACACCGTAGGATAGCGCAAGAGTGTAAAATCCCCCTTCTTCTCAAGAGCGCTTCCCTTACACTTTCATACCAGTAGAAAGCAATGAGGGGGCGTTGGAAGCAAAGTAACGCAGGGAAACACAAGCAAATTCACTAAACGACATGTGCAATTGTTTTTTTGCTGCAGGTCATTGTGTTTGAAGAATGTGAAAATGAATAGAGGAGAGCACAGGAGTGCACAAAGGACCTGATAAGCCTCTCCCCCGCGATTGAGAGAGCATCAGGCTCTCTTGCAACCATGGAGTGGCCAGGATCACTTGGACACAAACCACCCTTGCAACTTTATTTGCCCCTGTGTGCTGCCGGGAGAATCCGGCAGTAGTCAGTCCACTGGCTTGTGCCCCGCCTAGCCTTAAAAATCTCAACACACCTGACTCCAGATTAGATCAGCATGTTGAGGAAGCAACTTTTCTGCAGAGTACGAGTGTGGGAGATTTAAAGTATGAATACAAAAACTGCATGTCTCCGCTCTGCCCCTCAATCTAACACGAGAACCAAGCTGCTTATCGGCAGTGCCACTACTAGCAAAATCCCCGTCACACAATTATCATGTACCTCCCCTACATCATGCGCACCAGAACCGTGAGAGGATGTGCCATCCTTCTCGCCAACAGATGATTCGGTCACCTGCACATGTGATCAGCGTGCAGCAAGCTGAGGCCACTGTGCTTCTGTGAATCACAAAACGACAATCCCTGCCCTGTCACTCCCATTTCTTTTCTCTTGTCCCTTTGGATCCCCAAGCTCAAATTTCCCTTGAATTCTGCTCCATTGAATAGAATGCGGCAGCGACGCCAGCAGCGGCAGAAGCGCTAGGCAGAGAGTGCAGGTCAGGCTACATGACTACATCAGATATGTGATCAGGAAAAGTGTCTTGATCATTATGCTTGCGCTCCAAGCTCTCGTCAGCAGCAGGATACAAAGAAATTACGGCTTGATAGAAATCATGAGCACGCTGGAGCTCAGATTGGAGTACAGCATATTGCTCATTGTCAGCAGGCCTGATGACGAGTGGCCCACTCTGCCGAGATATCTTTGTGAGAGTTTCCCTTACCCCAGTGGGCGTGGGATGTAGGGATGGGTGTGAGGTCGTGACGTCCTCTTTGCAAAAATCACAGCCCAAGAAAAAGAACATCCCAAGAAATAGCAAAACAAACGTGTCTGCTGATGCTGGAACCTGTGTGGCTGTGTTTACAACAGCTGCTGCAGCAGACCCTCGTGATACAGAGGCAGTGGCGTATGCCTCCGCTGCCCACCCTGTTGCGGTGCTCTTTGGTGCACATTGATTGTGGGTTGTGGTTGTAGATGTGGATGCCACAGTACCGCAAGTGTCCAATGCAGCTGTGTGAAAGGATGCACAATCTACCCCAGTAGAGGTAACACAGGAGAAGATTTTTGCGGTGATGCTGGTGCTGCTTGAGCGGCCAACTCCACTGGTGCTGCAGCTGCTGCAGGCTGTGATGTAGCTTAATTCCTCAGTGGAGGAGAAGATGGTGCAGCTGTGCCTGTGCTGCCGTTGTTGATGCGCTGAAGCTGCTGACGGTTTATAAGGGGAACGGAAGGGCTTACCGGCGGACGCTGCTCAGGCGGGGTCTGTGTGGGAGACAGTGCGTCCTGGCGTGATGGAGACTCATTAGAAGCTGTGCCGCACACGCAGGCAACCTCTGCTTTCACACGAGCGTACTACTTGGTGTAATCAAACTCCTCTCCTGGCATATAGCCTGGATTGGAGCGGCAGCTCTTGAGCCACCAGTCCCGCATCAGCTCCTCCTCGCAGTCGGCAATCACGTCGTCCGTGCGGTCTCTTTCAGCTGCGGCAGTTGGGGAAGTTGGGATTGTCTCAGTCAAAAGGTGGAGAGACCAGGTTGGCATGTTGCAAGGCAATGGCCAAAGCTGCTGCTTTTCTGGACTGCTGTAGAACGGGTCGTGCAGTGCTACCTCTCAGCCGACTGTAACAGAAGCAACAATGAGGGTAGGAGACCGACCGAGACAGTCGGCCAAGCTGCTGCGGGATACTGCTGCACTGTTGAAGAGGAGGGTCAGGTGGCGGCAGCCCACACAGCTGGTGTCATTAGGTGAGGTAAAGTGGAGAGGACGTGTTGACTGCTGCTGTGGAGCTGGACAGAGCTGCAGTAGCACCTCAGTGACAGTAACAGTGCGGGTGACACAATGCTG